>JANPXK010000382.1:0-13992 GCA_024704745.1 Rosa lucieae | reverse complement strand
TTTGCTCATGTATTCTGGGACGGATCAAGGTCCAAATTATATATATGGATTTTAAGTACATATATAGGATATGAATCTCCCCAAGACACAAAAGAATCTTTCTATTACCACTGGCTAGCTAACACCTAACCCGACATAGACGCAATAATTAGTCATACTTTGGTTAATGTATTTAAGTAAACATTAATTTACCGAACTGTCTGACAGACTAAAAATATATGTAAACAACTGCACTCATTCATTAGAAAGTTTTTTTTTTTTTTAATGACTTTGTTAAGGGGAATCCAAAAGCTTTCTAGGCCCAAGATAGACCCCTTCGGCGCATGTGAAATGCTCCAATTGTGCATTGCAACACAGCCTGGCCAGATTCACTAGAAAGTTTTGTGACAGAAAAAATTGTTTTTCTTTTCTTTTTTTTTTCCCCTTAAATTTTCATTTTTTAAAGCAAAGACCAGTCGAGTTTTTCTAGTCTAGCTTGAATTCAATCAATGAAGACGATACAGAATTTTTATTACTCCTCTTTCCTTGACTTGTAGCAATAGCTAGCCTTATATTATCCATGTTCTGGTCCTTGTAAGTTGCGATATTTAACTCGAAAGCATTTTCATCTGCGCTTAGCTTAGATGCCTGATCAAACAGCCAAAGACCCTGTCTTTATAAACTATACACTAATACCGTCTTAATCTCCAAGTCAGTCTTTAATGTTTAAAAACTTTTAGTTTGTTTAGAATATATGGAAATATCTATCTTTCAACTACCTCGAAAGCATCCAAATTGTTCTTGATAAAGACTGTACAAGCATCTACTTGGTTTGATTCATATAGACATTAAAAATAAACAGAGAGTTGAGATGACATCTGAACCAAAACTCACTCAATCAGTTGACTCACGATGGTACCAGAGAGACATTCTTGGGTTCAAACGTAGAGAAGACGCGGTCACGAAGGAACTAGTTATTACTTATCAGCAGGCCTGGCCTTGTCCAAGGGCAGCCTTGGCGACAGCTCAGGGCCCAAGGGAAGGTGGCACCATAAATATATGTATACACACACACACCCACACACACATGCGTGCGCGCGCCCACACACACACACACACACATATATATATATATGTACAGATTATATCTACAGCGGACCTTCGCTTTGAAATTAAAGTAGAATTTGTGGTCACTTTTCAGTCGCATATCCACATCTTGACTGTTCAGTTTTTAGGTATTAATATATACATCATCTCTACAAATTTTCACCCAAATTGATTATCGTTTAGACATCGATAACTACCTTAAAGCTAATACAGTTCAGGTTGGACAGATTCAGTTCGTCCATGGTTTAAGCAAGTTAGATACTTAGATACATTAAAGATCATCAATTTGGCTGAAAATTTGTAGAGATGATCTATACATTAGTACCTTAAAATTAAACAGTCAAGATGTGGATATGTGACCCAAAAGTGACCTTAAACTCTAAATGCTCACTTTAATTTCAAAGCAGAATATATATATATATATACAGGGCCCTTCCAGTGAGGGATCCTTTTTTTTTTTGTCTTTTCTAGGGATAGTTCTGGTGGTTCCACCGCCTGTTCTGGACTCTTAGGATCGAGGGCTTGAAGGTGTGCGGCAAAGGTAGCTAGGGTTTGAAGGTTACGATTTTAGGATTACTTTTCGATCATATTTTAGCATATCAACCATTCAGTTTTTAGGTCCTAATGTGTAAATTACTTTTGTAAATTTTTAGCCAAATTGATTATCGTTAACGCATTCAAAACGGTGACTTAAAATTATAAGTATGAACGGTTCAAGTTTGATAGATTTGGTTCGTCCATTGATTTAATCTAGTTTGATACCTTAACAATCACCAATTTGGCTGAAAATATGCATAAATGATCTACAGATTAGGACCTAAAAACTAAACAGTTGAGATGCCGAAATGTGATCGAAAAGTTCGTATAATGCCCCATCCCTAGAAAAGACTAAAAAAAGGATCCCTTAGTGGAAGGGCCCTCTATATATACTAGTCTTTATTGACACATGACAGTTTTTATTTTTATTTTTACTTTTACTTTTTAGATAGGAAAAAAAATTATATCTGTAAGATGTGGGCAGTTATATCTGTAGATAGTGGGATTGCAAAGTTATATATGTAAAATGTGGGATGAGAAGTTATCATTTCCTACTTTTTCTGAATTTTTATTTTCATTTATATTTTGTTATTTACCATAATATCCCTCATATATTAAAGACTATTTTAAATTAAACTATAGTTTAAGGATATTTACGTTATTTCACATGTTAATTTGCGAGAAACAAATTTGTCGCTGAAAACTGAGATATCCTCGCCGTAGTGCTTTCACGAGGAAAATATTTTGGTCGTCAGTTCCTCGCGGTAGGGTGGTCAAGAAAAGTTTCTGCGAGAAAAATACTACTTCCTCGCCAATCTTTTTTCGTGATGAATATATTTTTTTCTCGCCGTTATTCTTTAGCTACAATTTTTTTCCTCGCCTAAACTCATACTTTTTTCTCACTGAAAATATTTGAAGGCTAGAAAATAGTCGTCAAATATATTTCCCAATAAAATAAATTTCATCGCTAAAGAATTATTACCTCACTAATGATATGTAAATAATTTAAAAATTATAAATAATAAAAAAATTGAAAAAACATTTTCGTTGTTGTAGGTATCTTTTGGCAAGGAAGTATTTCCTCACTATAAGCAATCTTTACGAGGAAATTTATTTTCTTCCTTATATGTATCTTGTACGCGAGAAAACTATTCCTCGCCAAAGGTACTCAATAACAAAGAAATTTATATTAGTCGATGTAGGTTATATGGTATATTCCTCGCTAAAGGTACTCAATGACGAGGAACTTTACATTTGTCGATATAGGTTAAATGGTTTATAGCGAGAAAAATTACTTTTGTCATTGTAGGTTGTTCTATAGCGAGGAAATTTACTTTTGTCGTTGTAGGTTGTATAGTTTATAGCTAGAAAATTTACTTTTGTCGTTGTAGGTTGTATAGTTTATAGCGAGAAAATTTACTTTCATTGCGATAGATACTATATTCTATAGCGAGGAAATTTATTTTTTGTCGTTGTAGGTTGTATAACATATAGCGATGAAATTTACTTTCATTGTCATACATATTATAATCTATAACGTGGAAATTTAGTTTTATCGTCATCAGTTGTGTATTGTATAGCGATGAAATTTACTTTCATCGTTGTACATTCTATAGCCTAGCGGGGAAATTCTTTTTCGTTACAATTGATTGCTTGTTATGAAGAAAATGTTGACAATACAGATGGTTTTGTCACCGATTGTTCTCTGCCATATTACATCAAAATATTTAAAAATAATTGAAATAGTCAAATCAATAATAAATCTCATAATAATAAAACCAAAGTAACAATCGAAGTGTTCTCTAACATAAGGAGTAACAATAACAAAACCAAGATGATCTAAAAATCATTTCTCCATGTTTAAGTTCTCTAATAAAGATACTAACTTGATGGATGTTGCCTGGAAAAGTTAGCCATGAACTCCTCAAACTTTTTGGCTTGCTCCTCCAATCTTTGGATCACCTCATTTTGTGCATCAATCTTTTGTTGTTGAGTCCCTACAATGTGTTGGGTCTCTTGAAGCTGTTCTTGCAACTCTTTATTCTTTTCAGACATTTCATTTATCGACGAATGAGAGAGACCCTTGATGGTGGAGGTCTAGGGCCAAAACCACAACCCTTGATGTAGCCTGATTTGACTCCGAGGACTTTTGCATAAATTTCATCATCCGTCATTGTCTGAGTTCCATCAGGTTGAGTTGTCACAGTTCACATCTGAATCATTTCATCATACAAATAAAAAACATATACAGTTAGATATGATATGCAACTTCTCAATTACAAACTGATCAATTTAATCATATTTAGAAAATTTATATGAATTTCACCTATAGTCATGGTCAACATATATATATACATTATAGAGCTTTTGTCCATATATATGCATCGTTAACAAGTTACTTACCCACTTTGTTTTTGCTCCCAAGTCCCAACCTTTTTTTAGTGCTTTTGCACTCTATTTCAAAGCGATCAATTGCACTTTGCATCTCTCCAGTCTGTGCTGCCTATTGCATTCAAACACATTCTTTTGTTAAATATATATTGAAGCTATAAATTTATTAACAAAATTTATAAATATCTTACAATTTGCTCTTGGTGAGACATAAATGACTTTGACCCAGATTTGTGGTGATGTGTCAACTTTGACCTATTTATAGTGACAGGACCCGCCCCGGATTTCACCTTGAAATCCGAAGAGGCCCTGCGGGGCCCACTTTAGAAGAAATTTTACCAAAAATTTGACAGAACTTCCCCTAAAAATGAACAACCCAAAACCTGTAGAAAAACATCCACACTTCTAAATCATCCATCCTTATTCTCCTGGAGCCACCCTGCTCCCTATATCACAACATCTCGCATCTCTCATTTCATAAACAATTCTGAATTTAAGAATATTAATCTCATAGGTTATCAGAGCAATCTAATGTACAGGCGTACAAGAGAATAGAAAACAAGATAAATGACCGATGCTTTTATAATGCGGAAGCTATGACAGCTATGCCTCAACCCCAAGTACGCTCGACCTCAAGCTAAACTGGCCTGCAAACTGGGCATTTAAAACCGAAGGGCCCAGGGGAAAACATTTAAAATCTGTTAGAGTGAGTGGACGAAAAATAAGTATTTTCAAATGTATAAGTAAAACTTAATGCTTTCCCAAGTTATTCTCTAAAATCTCGCATGCAGTAACAATCTTGAAAACACTCTTAATCATCCTCTTTACCGAAATCTCAATCACGTAAAAAATAGAACATCTTGAAATCTCTTGAAATCTCATCCTCAATCCTTATAAAAACATCCTTTTCATGAGGCTCGTTTGATGACTAGAAAGGACTGCTGTCTAGTCATCTCATGCCATCTAGGAGGGACTGCCACCCAGATGACGCATCGGAAGGGACTGCCAACCGGAATAGGAGGCGGTGGATAGACGGGACTGCCAACTAGCCACAAGTAGTAGACGGGACTGCCGACTAGCCACAAGTAGTAGACGGGACTGCCGACTAACTACCTCATGTCATCTGGAAGGGACTGCCAACCAGGTGACTCATCGGATGGGACTGCCAACCGGGCTGTAGTCTGGAAGGGACTGCCAACCAGACTATTACCTAGAAGGGACTGCCAACTATGTAAGATGCGCATGCGCCAAAACTGGCCTCCTTAATAAACTGAATAGCCTCCTTAATAAACTGGAACCTGGAAACAACCTCTTTCAATTACTTGCTTTCGGAAAGAAACTCGCTGTTACTTCAATAAAACATTAAAAATTTACCGAAAGCATAACTCAGGATTATCTCGCTAAATCAAACCTCAATATCTCAATAAATCCTCGAAAGCATCAAATCAAATACTCTGTAAATCAATAAATGCTTTCGGAAAGAAAACTCAATCTAACTTCAAGGCTGATAAGTGCGGAGCTCAAAGCTCAATAAATCACGATAATTCAATCATGCTCAAAAATTTGATGAAACATTCGTATTCGTGAATCCTCATAAAAACCGATATTCGAAATCCATAATTCTCATAATATTTTGCTGAATCAGTCACTTCCCGAAAATCATTCCTCAACTCAATAACTCATGAATGACTATCTCAAAAATCTACTAAAAGCCCTCGGGAAGGAATTTCAATACTAATCTCGTAATTCATAAATAAATCTCGATAAATCAACGCTCAAATATTCAAAACATAATTAAATCTCAATTGGAAGAAAATAATAATACTGCATGCGGAATTAATTTAAAAATAAATGTCCACTCACAGTACTGTTTAGGCGACCATGCATACGAGTTCCTTCGTCGAGCAATAGCTCGATACGTCGCCCTGTACACAATTATTTTCCGTGAATAACTATTCAACAATCAAATACGATTCTCAAAATCAAATCCTCATAAATCATCTCTCCACTTTTTCTCTGATTCAACCCAAATTTTACATCTAATACCAATTCGTTATCTTAAAGGTTCCAAGTCAGAACCAAGAGATATCCGACGGTCGGATTCTCGTAAATCGATAATCGAAATCCTAAATTCCCAGAAATTCATAATCAATTAAAAACTTCTCCAATTCCAACGAAATTCACATATTCAACCTCTACCAAAATTATAGGATTTAACTAGCTAATAAAAAACATAATATAAATCACTGTTCATACACAGCACTATTCACCATCGCACTATTCATGCGGTGACACTGTTCATGCGGCGGCCAACTCCTCCTCCGGCCACCAAATTTCAACCACAGAATCATCTCAACATTCTAAGCACTTTTCATAACTGTGACCAAGTGAGAAAATACCTTGAAATGCTCCAATTTTGCCGATGAACACAAACCCGGAAATCTCCAAACCCACCAATTTGGAAATCCTTCAAATTCACCTTCCAAACGTGGAAATTCCAACTAGAAGTCTTGAGGGGAGATGATCAGTGACTCGAGGCGCTCCTAATAGAGCCAATTTCACCGCCGAAGATAGCCGGAAACTGGGGAATTTCGCCGGGAAAGCAAACTGCTACAGTAACAATGCTTGCATAAATTCGGGGTTTTCCGGGCAAATTGTCGATACCCACTGGTACCATCATATAGAGGAGGAAGAGACGGTCCAAGGACAACTGGAATCAAGTCAATCGGACGCCGGACGGTGAAGAAATCGGAAAAAGAAGGAGAGAGGGCGACGCGGGGGAAGAGGGGGAGAAAATCGGGGAGAGAGAAAATGATGAGTTACCACAGTAACTCGTCCTATTTATAGAAAGTTATCATGAACAGTAACTTTACCATTTCGCTTATAACTTTTGTATACGAACTCCGATTTTTACGTACCACATATGCACGCGCTCAGTTTAACGTCCTCAACAACTTTCATGAAGGAAATTTTCTCAAATTTTGACCCGAACAAAAAGTCAACTTTTAGGGCCCCCTAAAATGTCGAAACGGAGCCAAAAAGTAAATGTAAATGTCGTTCATCCATCGAAAGACTTGTAAACTGGTAAATTCGGGTTCGGGACGTCACTTATAGCATTCTTCTCTGAACGAATCTGAAAATTATTATGAAATATCAAACAGTTAGTTGGAATCTGAATGAAAAAAAAAACTAATATAACAAAAAAGTGAAATGTATTGAAAATAGTAAAAAAAATAAACAATATTGTACCTGAAACTTTTCACTAGAAAAACGAGCACAGAGAAACTCCCATTCTTCCTGAGTCTTGACATTATTTTGTTTGTTTTCAATTGCTTCCTCGATTGTTGAAAATTTCTCAAAATGTTTCTTCAACTTATAACGAAAATTACAAAATACAGTCTGACATGTTGTAATTACATATCTCTCGACCCAAGGAAGAGACATGTCAATGTCAAACTTGTTCTGCATATAAATAATTTCATGTCAAACAAAATATGTAATTAAAGTAATCAATGTAAACTTACATTTCAGAAAAACAAACCATCACTCACCGTTATTCTTTTAATCAACTTATCCACTTCAGTTTTCAGAATCTTCCTCCATTTTCCCACATTTAGTGGGGCATGGTTTTGAACTGTGAAACCAATTTCATTGGCCAACATTTCAGCATATGGGCCTGTAGGCCTACCATTTTGTTCGGTCAGAGTGACAGGTATTTTAGCATTCAATTGAGAAAGCACCTTATCTGCATTCACTCCTCTTGTCTTTCCCCGCACCTTTTTTGTTGGACCTTTAACATAGATCTTAATTAATGTACACAAATATATTTAGTTCTCAAAATATAACAATATATATAATATTGTATATACCTGTAGGAGGCTCTTGATTACTGGCTGACATCACATTATCATTTCGCTCTTCAGTTGTAACATTTATCAATAGCTGATCATTAGCAGTTTGATGTTGAAGACGTGAACTAATTCTGACCCCTGTCATTATACATATAATTTAGGTATACCCTTCTAACTTGCAATTTATGAAAACAAAATTGCATTTCGCTCTCTTTTCTCTACATTTCGTAGTAAATAAATAATTGAAGTAATAAAAATTGAATTCAAGAAGACTGCAATACTACTTACCAGTAGTAGTTCGTTCTGTAGTGGCACCAATGGCAAAATTGAGTCCATCTTCTACAGAATTTTGGCATGGTTGATCAGTAGTTTGCACACGAGAGCGTTTACTCATTGCACTACCTGATATTACACAAACATGTTAAATTAATCAATATGAGTCAAATAAATAAGTTAAATCTAACTTTCTGGAAATATTGTTGTAGCAAAACAAAAATTGAAGAATTACCTAAAGTAGAACGGGACCCATTTGGGCATGGCAGATCAGTAGCTGCTACACGAAAGCGTTTGCTTGGTGCAATACCTGTTGTTATACATACATGTTAAATTAAATTATTAATTAATCAATCAGGTAAATGAATTATAAACGTATAAAAAAATAAAATACAATACATACAGGTAGTAGGCTTTTGGATGTTAGACACATTGGAACGGCGCATCTTGTGATAACTATTATAAAAAATGCAAAATCAACAAGTAACAAACTTCTTTGTTATAAAAAAAATAAAAATAAAAAATCTGTAATGATAGATAAGAAAGCACTAGCCAAAAAGACATTAATAAACCTCAAACAAATATAAATAAAATAAGGGGTTTTGTCTATTTACCCCATTTCTAGGAATTTTTTTCTCCCTTACCCCATTAAGTTTTTTTAATTCTCTCTTACCCAATACACTCTAAGGGAGTCTTCCCTAATACCCCATTAAGATTTTTTTTTTGTTTTTAATTTTTTTTTAATACTATTTTACCCCTCACCCCTTTGTTACTTAGAGAGAGAGAGAGAAAATGGAAGAGAGAGAAACTATAGGAGACTTCGCCGGAGCCCGTCACCGGCCGCCGGAATCCGGTCACCGGCCGCCGGAATCCGGTCACCGGCCGCCGGAATCCGGCCAACTTTCGCCGGAATCCGGCCAACTTTCGCCGGAATCCGGTCACCGGTCACCGCCCACCGGAAATTGCTGAAAATCTCACCGGAAAGTTTTTTTGCCCCCAATAGACATCTATTGCCCCCCAATAGACGTTTATTGCCCCCTAATAGACGTCTATTGGCCCCCAATAGATGACTATCAGCCATGTATTGCCCCCCAATAGACGACTATCAGCCGTGTTTTGCCCCCCAGTAGACGTCTATTGCCCCCCAATAGACATATATTGCCTCTCAATAGACGTCTCGATTACCGAAATGGGAACCAATCTTTTTAAAATTATACAAATAAAACTTTGATTAAAGAAAAAAAATGAGGAGATTACATCAATTCAAAACGTCTATTGCCCCCCAATAGACGTTTCGGTTACCGAAATGAGAACTAATTTTCCTAAAATTACACAAATAAAACTTTGATTCAAGAAAAAAAATCAGAGATTGCATCAATTTAAACGTCTATTGCCTCCCAATAGACATGTATTGCCCTCCAATAGACTTTTATCAGACATCTATTGGAGGGCAATACACGTCTATTGAAATTACATTATTCTATGGAATAGTTCGAAATAGTTCACTACACATAACAGAATTTTATTTTTTTTCATTTTTCTTCCGGGGGGGCCTTCTGCCTCATTTTACAAAAAAAAAAAAAAAAAAAAAAAGATTTGGGCACCCAGAAATGCTCTGGGCACCCACCTCTTCACTTTTTCGCCGGTTGCTATTTCGGGGCAAGAACGGAGAAAGACCAGGACGACAACCCGAGATCGGAGAAGGACACACAGTAGCTGTTTTGGGGCAAAAACTGTGGCGTTGGCAGAGGAAGAGCGTCGAACTTGCAGAGAGAGAGCACCGGTTGAGAACCTGAACCCGTCTTCCCCTTTCTCGACCGCAAATCCTCTGATTCCGATTCAGATTCAAAACTCCAATTCACTCTTAGCGACGACGCCGCTTTGAAGTCTCCGATCAGCAAGGCCTGACTGGACCAGCGGCTCTGAGCTCGGAGAAGGCGAACACCCTCAGATCGGTGATTGTCGGAGTCAAACTCGGAGCGATTGTAGTTGGTGTCGTAGCTGCTGGAGGCCACGGGCTCGACCTTGGACAGCGCGGGAGAAACAACGCCGGGCTCGGTTCGTCGTCGTCGCACCTCTCGCCGGGACCGATGATCTGTACGTACGGGGAGGGGGAGGGAGGAAGAGAGAGTCTGATAGGAAAGATAAGAGAGTGTGGCTTTGATGTAATTGTTTAATTAAGCTGAGGGTAAATTTGTCATTTCCTTAGAAATCGGGTTAGTGGGAATAAAAATCTGTTGCTGGGGTAAGTGGGATAAATTTAGCCAATTTTGGTGCATTTGGTCAAGGACCCATAAAATAATTACCACTATAATTTTTCATTATAAATCTCAATCCCAAAACATTACAAATTGTAATAAGGTTTAGTAAAAAAAAAAAATACTAAAATGGATAACAAAAAATTATATTAGCTATATTATAGACTAATCACTATTGCAAAAGGTCTATATGTTTTAGAAAAAAAGGAAAAAGAAAAAAAAACTAACTGAACAATTAATAAAATACAATTGTGCCTAATTCAAAACCCAAGTCGTGGTCATAAGCTTCAGATGGCACATCAACTTTTGTCATAGTTTAACTTTCCAAAAGCTCAACTCTAATCTGATGAAATCATGCTCTCCGCACTCCAAGAAGATTAACATATCATTATGCTCCAAAATGAAGGTCTAGATAAAAGGTTATAGCTGCTCGTAGTTAGCTAAATGATCAACATACATAAATTTTCAGTTTCAAAAAAATAGGCAGCTGCTGCGTCAGCAAACAGTTAATTGAATTTCAGTCAGAACTTAAATCAAATAGTTGGTATGCATAGCTTACTAACCGAGAAAAAGAAACAAGAAAACCAATAAAAGCTGAATCTTAGAGCTACCAACTCCCCATCACTCTTGAATGGAATAATACATTGTGACAGATCAAATTTCTCACCTTTTTATGAGCAAATATGAAATCCAATAGAAAGCCACCTAATCCGAAAGTCCTGCATCAGCAAATAAGGTGAGAACATATTAGTTTATCCAGTTCACCTGCTACTGTTGTTCTTAATGCCCATGAATTAACAATTCTACAATTTCCAAGATAGACGAAGTGACTCTCTCACCTATAGAACAAAACCCCTTAACACCTCGCAATTAAGTAGACTATTCTTTTTTGTTTGTCTATTTTTAATTTGCTGCCTTTACTTCTGCAAGAGGTTTCATCAGTCAAGTATTATGCAATAGTAATTTAATCTAAGCAACAGGTTTTCAATCCTATCTATTCAAAATTAATATAATAAGTAAGGCTATAAGTTTTCATATATAGCTTATCAGAATTTAATTCATCATGATGCCATTTAAGGAGAAAAAATAAAATTAAAATAAAATTTCTATGCATTCGTTAACTTATATATATGGCGCACAGTAAATCAAGTGCAGTCCAATTGACCTGTTGCTTAACCCCTTAACAGAGCAAAGAATGCGATGGTTGGTGCTTTGATCAATCGAGCTGTATCGAATCCAAAAATTTGGAAGAGCAGCGAATAACCTAGCTAGCCTACAAGAAAATAAGACCTTAATTAATCAAGTCATACAAGAATAATATATAGGGAGGAAGATGAATCTAATCTTACTCACAGAGATGAGAACTTCAAAGATGGGAGATTCAGAGAAGGAGCCTTAGAGACAGAGCTTTGGTAGAATGCCGTCAGAGATAGGGAAGTGCGAAAAAGATAGAGTTCTATTTCTTTAGGTTTTATCTTTAATTTTTTTTTCCTTTTGAATTGGCGCCTTTGTTTTTTTTTTGACTCTCCGCCTTCGGTCATTTGGGTTTTCATTGTCCCGCTTCTCATTTTTTTTTTGTAGTTGTCTCCTCTTTCTCCACCAATCCTTCAATATGCGATTTATAAAAGTAAAAATGGATTTAGGGTATCTTTATGATTGTGAATGTGATGCCCCGAAAATTCGTATTTATTTTCCGAGGATTTTCCGAAATTTAAATTGTGGGTATCAGACGGTTTCGTGGCTCGTGGATGGAGCGGAAGTGTTTCGGGCGAATAATTATTCAGGAAGCGTCATTTAGGGGGGGGGGGGGTGGGGGTGGGGGTGAGGGTTGATTTTTTATTCGTTAGGATTCTCCAAAAACTTCCTTCATGAAAGTTGTAGAGCGCGTCGATATGAGTTCGTGGACATGCGGAACGCGAGAATCGGAGTTCGTATGAAGAAGTTATGGGCTTCGGAAAAACTTTCCATTTTGGTATAAAAGGACAAAAATTTCCGAAAATTGCAAAAGAGCCCAGATTTCCCAAATGGAAACCCGTGCTTTCCTCTTCTCTCCCGAGCCCGTGCGCAGCCTCCATTTTCGCAGGCTTCGTTCTCCCTCCTCCGGCCACAGTAGAACGCCATTCAAAGTGGGTTCTCTTCGCCTCAATCCCCTCTTGACGTCTGTGGAAGAATTGGAGCATGAAACGAGCTGTGGAGGGCGGTGCAAGGCCGAGAAGTTTGGTGGCGGAGCTGCATCGGACCCAGATGTGAACCTCTGATTCCGACCATCATCGCCGGTATTTCTTGAGGGCTTTTGAAGCCCATAGGATGTTGATGCTTCTCCCAAAGCGGCTTCGGACGATTTCACTTTTGGAGGACGAATCGAAGCTTTGAAATTCTAGGGTTCATCGAATATCAGATGTTGCGAGGTAAATTCCGGCCAAACGGCTATGATTTAGACTTTGTGTTCGTTAGGAAAGTTTAAATTGGAGTTGAGATGAAGAACTTTAGTGTTGGGAGTTTTGTCAAATTCTGACTTTGGTCCGGCGGCGGTGCGGCCACTATGGTGGTGTTTTCCGGCGGTTTCCGGCCACCTTAGGAATAGTTTCTGTTCCTGAGTTCGATCTACTCGTCGACACGAGCATTTCGATATATTGTTTGTAATTTTTGGAGATCGTATGAGCATGTTAGGGTTTTTATGGTTTTGGACAGTTCGATGTTTCGATCTGTGAGGATTCGAGCTTTCGATCGACTTGTGGTTTCGGCAAATGGATCGTAGATGTATTCTGGAGACATTGGGTGGTCTCGGATGTGGTTTCGCCTCAATTGGCGTCACCTTGGGGATTTTAGTTCAAAACAGGGGTTTCGGACTTAAATCGTTCGTGGATTGTTACTAAGTTGAAACCGTATGTGATTAGGTACTTGACGAGGTATCCTTGGACGGTTGTTTTGTGGTGTAGCTATCTTGTTCTGTATTGAAGACGCATCAGGAGTTTCAAGGTGAGTAATCTCACAAGGTTCATTAATGAACGGAATACCTTTATTGTTTTGAGAGTTATTTAGTTAACTGCAAACTATTTTTGGTATTAGTAGCATTCATGAGTGAATGACCACGTGTGTATATATATATTTACGTGAAATATGTATATTCCCGGGGTTAGAGGAGTGATTTATGCAATAAGGTTTGATGGGTTCCATTCTACTGCTTGAGGCTTGACTTTTCAAGAGACAAAGTGTTAGGAATTGGGAATTCCTCTTGTTTAGGAATTGTCAAGATTTGTTGTCGGTACATCATGGGGGGTAGCAGGGAGCTATCTGATGCTCATGAGTTCGTGTTTTTAAAAGGGAGTTTCGAGGATTCTTTCTTTTAAATGTCCTGGGAGGACTTGTGAATCATATTCTATTTGTTAGGTTAACGATAGATATGATTAAGGATGTGTTGATGTGTTGTGTGTCTACATTGGACTGATTTGTTGTTGGTACATCATGGGGGGTAGTGGGGAGCTATCTGATGCTCATGAGTACGTGTTTTTAAAAGAGAGTTTCGGGGATTCTTTCTTCTAAATGTCCGGGGAGGACTTGTGTATCACATGTAAATTGTCAGAGTTTCAATTAAT
>JANPXK010000381.1:0-27220 GCA_024704745.1 Rosa lucieae | reverse complement strand
TGCAAAGTGTTAAACCACTGTGGTTTCCCTCTCTTTTACGTCAACATCAAACAAATCTAAACCATCCGCTGAAAAAACGACATCGCACGACAGCCGTACACGTGCCCCACGACCTCACTTCCTCTCCGGATTAACCAAGGAGTCTCCTCGGTTACAAAATCAATAATTACTCACATTAATGGCGAGGAGGCAGGCGTGCTGCAGGGACTTCATCCCACACGCTAATCCAGTACATGACGGCCATGTGTCAGGCGCCGTCAGACGAAGCGTCTGTCTGAAGTAACCTTAAAAAGGGCAAGTATACCAATTGTCGATGCTCCGCTAGCGGGACTTATCCCTTTTCATCTTGCAAGCGCGATAGTCTCCGCTGAGGGCAACACCGCTCACTGGGCTACCACCAAACAAGTCCCTGCGACACTGCTTGCTGCTTACTATCAGCGGAGGGACTTCAACCAACGGCGATTCCTGAGGCAACGCCTCATGCTGACGACGACCGCCACGCGGCGTTACAGTCAGGCTACGTCCCTCTAAGACACTGGGACACGTCAACGGTCTACGACTGCCCTGATCAGGCACGTTGACCATCGCCACTCCTGTACCAAAGATTGGGCTCGCTACCCAACACCCACTACTTAGTGCAGCTCCCCTCAACAAACAATACACTGACCAAACAAGGTTTACCTTAGCCGGGGAGTGGGGGACTCTCTGAGGGGCCTAGCAGGGGCCCACCCGAAAGGGTATAAAGCGTTTGCTCAGTAAGTCCATGGTTGACAACGCACTGACGCTAATTATACTTTTGCAAGTCTAGCGGAAGTAACGTTTCAAAATCGCTAGGCAACTCCCCAACCAAGATTGCCCTCCTTGACTGGGGACTTGGGGGACTTGTACTTACATGAGCATTTTCCAAGCATAATTAGCTCTAATGAGTCACTCTCGTGCTACCGCCAGCGTAGTGACCTATGGAAACACAGCCAAGCAGGCTACCGCCTGAGCCCCCGTTCACCCCCAAATCACTGCCAACACGTCGCCACGAGCCACGTCAAGATGGCATCAGAAGCTCCAGAAGCTGGGAACTGAAGCATATCAGTCCCACATCGAAAATATGGAAGAGATCAGCCTCTTCCCCACCTATAAAATGTTCTCTCCTCTCTCCTCATTAATTACGCATTTACTACTTACTTACTGTTATTCTGTCAACACAAATACATTGACTAACTTAAGCATCGGAGAAGAGAACACCGCCCAACGCGGTCTCTCTCTGACACCCTTTGTATTTTACTTGAAAGGTAGCGGAAGTATCGATCACAACATAAGTAGCGATCTGCCCATCGGATCAGCGTTAACCAAAGACTTGTGCCACCACTCAATCTTAAACATTAACAAATAGATACATCATCAATTCCATCAATTTCATACAAACAAAATAGGAAAAGGTATAGAAGAGGAAGAACAACCAAAACAAGTTACAAATGCTAAAAAGCAAACATAACAAGCCTTGGAATTATAATTTCTCCCTTTTACCCAAGTGGGGATTAAACCCCTAATGTGCTTGAAATGCTTCCCCTTTGAATCTTGTGAAATTGATGAGAAGATGAAATTTTGGTGAGGTGGATCTTAGTGAGGAAGTGTGGATCTTGGTGAGGAGAAGAAAAGATGAGAAGAATGAATCTTGGTGAGGTGAAGAAATCTTGGTGATGAGTTGTGAATCTTGGTGAGGAGAAGAAATAGAGAGAGAGAGAGAGAGAGATTGAATTGTGGTGAGAGGTGTTCGGTTGTGTGGCTGCTCAATGAAAATGGGAATTGGAATTAAAATGATGAGGTTGTGGTGGTCTGCTGGGAGAAGAGGAAGAATGGGATTAATATGGGTGGCTGGAAGAGTGGAAGAAAAAGAATGGGTAAGGTCCTCGTGCCGCGTGAGTGGGAAGAGAAAAACAAAATAAAAGAAGTGCCTGCACGTCTGCACCCTTGATCAATTAAGCATAATTGATTGATGACGTCATCATGACGTCATGCTTATGTAATTTTTTTTTTTTTTTCCACTTTGTTCCTTTTCTTTTTCTTTCTTTCTCCGTCTTCTTTCTTCTCACTTTTCAATGCATTTCCGCAAATACTATCAGAGGCAATTGGATTCCGCTCCCTTAATGGTGTTGACCACTGTTGACCAGCATTGATTATTTCGTCCTTTTGTCGGAAACTCCAATTTCGCACTATTTTCTTTCATTTCCGCAATTCAAATATTAGTTTTTGTTTAAGTTTAAGGGAGTGGTTTGAGAAAGTGAAAATTTTAAGCTTCTTTAGTTCTTAAGTTCTTAATCTCAAAAGGATTGTTTCTTATTAAGTTGCTTGAAAATTGTTATTCCATTCCATTTCATTTCTTTAACCCCCTCGCCCTAAGCCTCATTACGTCCAATAAAAGTCATTTTTCATCCAAGATGTGATTTTGTTGATAAGTGGAGATACGATTGAAGAGCAAGCATATGACGATATTGCATGAGATTGTTTTGAGTGTAGAATAGTTAACCCTCAAACAATTGTGTGAAAAAATACAGTGAATATCTTGTGAGTTTTTGGTTAATATGATTTGACATGCATTCTCAATTTTGGTACATTGAAATGACAAATTAGAGGCATGTTACACATTTCAAAACACAAACATTTGATCAATAATCCATGATCCATGAATTTTTAAGACCTAGCTTGATTTCCATGTCCTATCTTTATTTTGTTCTTTGAGGAAATTGTTGGAACGATTAGATAGTATCTTTGTTGTAGTGTCGGATTTGGGTTAGTTTGCTTGAGGACAAGCAAAGTTCAAGTTTGGAGGTATTTGTTGGATCATAATTCATATATATATTTTTGCCCTAAAACATGGAAATTACTTGTTCTAAAAGTCCAATTTATTGTTGACTAATCTAATTCCATGTTTTGTGAAATTAGGCTTCCCAATAAGGCAGAAACTGTCAGCTTTTCACGAACCTTTTTTGGAGATATTTTCCGGCGACTTACTTGGAGTTTTTCTAGAATTTTATTGATCATTCTTAAAGGCTTGATATCATAGAGTATGTAGGAGTCAAGAACCATCCAGAAATATGGCAATAGCAAGTCAAACCTAGTTCAAGAAGGAAACTTCAGAAGCAAAAAACGAATCCTTGCTGTCAAATTAGGGTAACTTGGCCGAGAATCCTTTTTGGACGGCTTTACTGTGTGTTTTTGGGAGGTTTATGATGCTTCAATTATCAAGGAGAGTCTTAGAAGATTATAGCAAGATTAATCCATCATATTATCATTTGGATAATAGGAATCCCTATGCACCTTCTCTCATTTGGTTGTCACTTTGACTTTCATGACCCAAAACCACCCTAACACTCTTCATTTTCATGTTTGTCATGCACAATAAAGACAGCTAGCTGCTCCTCTCTTCTCCTAAGTCATCTTTTTCTACTCTACACTCTCATAGCTCATCATTATGTCCTTCTTTCTCTTCCCCAATACTCTACCTCCTTTTGTTGTCTTTTTCTCACTCTTTTCTCCCTTGTTTTCTTATGTATGAAGAGAGAGATAGCTACTTCTCTTTCTCTTCTCCCTCTATTTAAGGCTACCTCTTTCCTTTTTTATCATCATCTCATCTTGCTACAAGTTTTCCAACACTCCATCACCCATACCACCCCATTACATCTTCTTTCTATCTCCATCTCCACCACAAAACCTTCATCTCCACCTCTTAAAATCCAAATCCATATTATCCATACTACTCTATCTCCTCTATCACCACCATATTATCCATTAACACCACCACTACTACATCATTTCTCCAATCTCTTTTCTATCATCATTTTCTCCATCTACTCCATCTATTCACACAATACATAATACAAACTTCACTATCTTTTATCATCAAATCTTCAAGAGCAAGAAGGAGATGGAATCACCATCACTATCATTACCACCAAGACGTGAGCTTGGGGGCCATCCAACACACCACTAAGACAACTCTATCCCTTTTACTCTAAATTATATTTGTTATTTAATTTGATTATAATGTTAGTATATGTAATTATGAGTGAGTATTACTTTGATGGGGTAGGGTTGAAAGCCCTAACCAATCTTGTATGAATTGATGTTATAGAATCATGTGATGCAATTTTCTTTAATCTGCCTACATGCTAGTTTAAGAGTTGAATGCATATGCTTAGACTTTACCACTTTGAGTATGTGTGTTTGCTATGTCATGATATAATGTTTAGAGATTGGTAACCTTTGGATGTTAAAGCGTGAAAGCACACTAGGTGTGTATATAGGGGTTGTGAATTACAATCACTTAGGGTTAAGCTTGGTTGGTTTGCATGATTTCTTCATCTCCAAACTTTATGCACTTAAGGTAATGCATTAGATACTTAACCGGATTAAAATGCATGACTTAAGTAGTTAAGTACAACACCCGAGAGGGGTTGCTTGATATCACAAAAAGAGCATGTCCCTTGTCATACCCGAGAGGGATGCAAGGAGAGAAATTGGTTAATTAATTTAGCATCATTCATATTGAAATGCATCAATACTTACAAGGGAGGTTAGTGGTAGACAATCTAAATCCTAACTTTCATCCATTTGATCACTAGTGTAGTTTAGAGTAATTAAGTTTACATTTGAGCAACTAGTTATTGTCAATTCAAAACTACATTCAAAAATCAAAATCAAATCACTACTTCATCTTGCACATACTCACCATGAGCCTAGATTTCCTTGTGATTCTAGGTTCATGATTATATATTTGCATATTCTAGCTCTCTTTAGGTTCACACCCTAGCTAGTGAAAGGAATCCAATCATCGTGGGTCGACAACCTTTCTTAAATCCATATACTATTACTTGTACCCCTTATACTTGAGGGTGACTATTTGGCTAACAGTAAATGTTTTTATATGCTGCCATTGAAATTGGAAAGATAAAATATTTTTTGTAACCATTTCATATATAGTTTTCCTTACTGTTTTTATTTTTGCATACCTGCTTCTTAGAGTATCTTTAGCAATACTAGCCATTTTTGAGTCAAATTTTAGCTAAAGTAGCTAAAAAGTTATTTTAGTTAGCCACTTTAGAATTACGTCTGCATCAATGCTATCTATTTTAGCTAGTTTTGAATTTATATTATTCTTTAAATGAAGATTAAATAGTTTAAATGTATTTATAAATTACATAAAATAACTTAAAAGAAATGTTTTAAATTATAGAGAGCTTCATCCCGCTCTCTATATTTAAAAGCGAGATAGCTAAAAGTTATAATAGAGAGCCACTTAGGAATCTGGTGCAGCTGCTAAAATAGATAAAAAGCTAAACATGCTCTCCAAAATAGCTAAGGAGTCAAAATAGAGAGTTTGCTAAATACGCTCTTAGCTCATGTTTTGATATTAAAGAGTCATCCTTTTATGCTGGTTTTGTTTACTTAGGTTTAAAGCAGCTTTAGTTGTTTAGGCTGGTGTTCTGTTTGATTTGATAAGACCTTGAATTTGGTGGTTTTGATCTTCGGGGTTTTTGTCATTTTGACTCTTTCAAATGTATAAATTTAATATACTAAAGGGCAATGTACTGTTATACTGTTGACAACTGTTCATAAGGGTGTGAAATGACTGTTTTGCCCTCTGTTTTTGGTGATTTACAGTTTGCCATTCCACTATTCACCTTGAAAGACAGTTTTGCCCCCAAATTTAATCTGAAATTACATGGCATATCCTATCATTTCAGTTTTTTTTTTTTTTATAAATATTTTTTTTATTTTTACAATTCTGCTATATCATTTTAAAATAAAATATATATATATATATATACTTTTTTTAAGAGACAACAATTTTGTTTTGTATTAGTAAATTTCTACAAATCATAGAAAAAATTATTTTTGGTTGTATCTCATTTCTTGCTAATCTATTATTAACGCTAATATTTTTTTATATTGCGAGTATTCATCTATTACTCTATTACACATTAAAAAACCCGCGAGCATGGCGCGGGTCAATTTGTCTTGGAAAAAAATTGAAATTATAATGAGAGTTACTATTGAATGAATAGTGCCATGGACATTATTTATTATTTTAGATATATGCTTATGAAAATCTAAAGTAATTGTATAATGCATATAATCATCGAAAAACTGTATAATGCATATAAAAATTTTTGTTTTCATTTTTTGGACAATAAAAGATAAGTTCGTATAAAAAAATAACATAAATAAAATTGTTTATTCGTTGATGCTACTGAGATTTGTCTTCCATGGATGCAATATTTCTTTGTGGTTAGTGATCTATGAGACATTTGTTGGAAAAGAATGGGTTTCTATCTTTCTTACATAATTTGGTTTATATGAATTGCTTCATATATAAGATGGGGTTGTCTTTCACCAAAATTTTCAGTGGATATTTTGCTAAGAAAGAAATGCGTATTCTTATTGTGGATTTTGATGCCACTAGTGAGACCACCTTTTGGTATAACCTTAAGTTAGGAGAAATCATTACCACTATTCCTACCATTGGTATATTCGTTGCACGAAATTTTCATCCCGAGCGGATCAAATTCTTATTTTTTCTAATTACTTTTGATTGAGATATTCAAGCCTTTTATGGGCAAATGAATGAGTTTATAATGCACATTTTTATGCATATGAACATTATTATTATTATTATTTTTCAATAATGCATACCAATAACAAAAAGACTATAAATAGTTTTGCCCTTATTTTTCCATCAATTACTCTAAGTGCGGGTATTGTTTAATGAATAGTAACTGTGATTTTCCGGATCTGCCCCAATTTCATATGTTGCTCCTTATATTATGTTGTTTGTACCCAAAAGCAAATGAAGGGTAGCTATACTAAAGGAAAATGGGGAAGTTCATTGTCCAATAAATAGTGAAATACCCGATTTACCCCCAGATTTTCTTTGTTTTGACTATTTAATCCCTGCTTGCAAATTTTTGAAAACTTTTTTTTTTTTTAATAAACTCTTAGCATGCCTATACTTACATATGTCAATAAGAATCGTGCTTATGATTTTTAGAATATTGAATTATAACTTACCAATAATTTTTACAATATTGGATTATAACTTACCAATAATTTTTATAATGTTTGATTATAACTTACCAATAATTCACACTTTCACAGCTCACCAACAATTTTTTTTTTTTGAAAATTGTAAAAAAAAAAAAAAAATTAAAAAAAAAAGGATAAACTTGGTCAAAGCACCCGCCCCTACTCAAAACTTTAAAAGTGGAGATTGCTTATGGACGAATGAAATATGGTGGTTTAAGTTTTCATGAATAAAACTCTTTTTCACAATTCTACAAAAAGTAATATGTAAAATAATAACATCTTTTAATTGATATTTACTAAATATAAAAAACTTCTTTCTGCAGTATCGCACGGATTTTGCCCTTGAATTTTAACTGAAATTAAAGTTCTGTCTTTTTATTTATTTATTTATTTTTTTTTAAGTTCTGCCATATATATTAGTATATATCAACTGAACAAAATAAAAAGAAATGAAAACTATCCTTGGCTAATGTCAATAGAGTGCCATGCATGGTTAATTGAATTGTGTAAGATTAAGGATTCTATCCTTGGGTACTTCCTTGATTATATTTTTTCTTCATCTTCTAAACTTCTTCATTTCAAACAATTCCAATTGTTATTAAAATTTGTTATTAAAATATAAGAGTGAGTTTATCAAAATTGTTATTTATCTTATATGAGCACATTACACATTGCACCTAATAATGTAAATCAATATTTTCACAACTATAGAACACATTTTAGTTTTTATTTTTATTTTTTCATTTTTTTTTTATCAAAAACAATCTAGCAAGAATGCATTATTCTAACTGGATCGATTAACAATGTTAACTCCCGCAACAAAGCGCGGGCAACTATTACTAGCATATTCTATATGTGAAACTCATTTAGATCACACCCTCCTCAATAAGAGCTCTTGGGTTTTCTTTGTTTTTGGATATACTCTTTCATCCAAGACAACTCTTCGACCATTCTTTTCCCTCTTTATGGTGTGGAATTGAATTTTTTTGGGTTGAGATCATTCTGGACCAAGTTTTGGAAAAACCCAACAAATTGGAATATCCAATTCAATGACGTTAAGGAGAATCCTGTTTGTTTGTGAAAAAAAATACTAATACTGAGCTTCAAGTAAAAAAAAAAATTGTATCACATGCTTGATGTAAGGAAAAAGTTAATATAGCCTTTTCTTAACTCATATTTTCCAAGATCATATCAGAGATAGGTGAGAGTCATTGTCCTAAGCTTTAAGGAAAGCTGAGGTCTTTACAGTATGTGTCCAATAGTTTCTCCATCAATCATCATATTATATTTAATGTGAATGACTTTTAATGATCGTGGTCCATGTTTCAATACATTTGACAGTGATGCAAATCCACGAGGCTCTTAATTGAGAGCATTCTGATTTGCACCATTAAGGATCATATGAAAATCCAATTTCAGGCTAATGGATGGACCACATTTGAATGGTCTAGAATTCTTCGATGTGTTTCTTACTCTATTACTATTAGTGATTAAGAGGAAGTTGGTACTCTAATTTGTTGAATTAGTGAACTAATCATTTTTTATAAAGTGTTTAAAAACTATAGGAAGCCAAGAGGTGGCTCTTCCCAAGATTGTTCATTATTGACAAACGATCTTGGCCCTATGTTTGTCTTCCTTACTCCCTAGCTTGCAAGTGACACAATGACATCACATTACTTTTGTTGAATATAATTGTATGTTGTTGATAAAATTCATGCACTTGGCATGGTACAACTAATTGTTGCCGTTCCAACTTGGCTTATTGTCTCTAGCTATTTGCTAGTGTTTGTAAGATAGGTGTTTTCATAAGCAAGCATTTTAGGGTTCTGTCAGATTTGTGCTATGCTTTATCTTATTTCTGAGACCTATGTTACTTTTAATTGTTTAATGTATAAAGTTAATAACTCCAACTATTTATTGGCAGGTAGTGAAGAGGAGGCCTTCTTTAATTTCAGGTGTTGGTTGGACTCAGATTATGAAGATGACTTCTACAGTAAGGAATCAGTCATGAAGTTTATGAAACTTTGATATGGGAAAATGGTCTGTACGGTACCCGAACTTTTCCTCATTATAACTTTTGGTACCTGAACTTAAAAAAATATCAAATCGGTACCTGAGATTCTTTGCCCGACCGAAGATTAGTAGCTAGCTCCGTTATGGAGATTGCCAGGTGGCAATTTTAAACTTAAAATGACCAATTTACCCTTTACCTTTTTTTTTCTTATTTATTATTTTTTATATAATAAAAAAAAACAAAGAAATTTTTTTTTTCTTTTTTACATGAATGCAAAAGACGAATGTTCATCGTCACTTCCTCCTTGCTTATCAGTTCTTCTTCCTCCTTGCTTATCAGTTCTTCTTTCTTACTTTCAATCATCCTTGAGAGGCAACAACAACAACAAGGATTGAACCTCTTTATCTTGTCCCACTTCAACTTTAAACCAGCTCTTCCTCTAAGAATCTAGCTTCTTGCTCGAACCGTTTCAACTCAGCCAACAGTCGATGCTTCCCTCTAGTATCCGAGGCTGACAGAGACTGTAACATTTGGGTTGTTGGAATCATGCTCACGGATTCAGACCCGTCCAATTGCATCTTATCACAAATCACTAAAAAGATTCTCAGATTAATCTAAGCCCTCAAATTCTCAATCCCAAACCACACCCCAAATTAGTTTTCTTGAATTTTTCAGATCTGACAAAACCCAGATTAAAGAGAGGCAAAAGGGATAAGATTTCCACAGGAAGCTGAAATGGGTAACCTGGGATCTCTAGGGATCGTTCTTCTCTGTTTCACAGCCCAATTAAATTACACATGCTTTGAATTCGTGGGTAATTGCTGGAGTCACCTAGTCAAAACTTCTTTCTCTTCTTCAGTGTTGGTTATTTGTACAAACTAACTCCAAAATTCCAAACAAAAAAGCTCCAGATCTTTGCCGAAGGGGAAGAGATTGAGGTTTTGATCTAAAGGGAAGACATGGACGAGGTTGCCGAAGCTGCTAGCGTCAAAGATGATAGCGTAGGACGTGGAAGCGGGGGTGTGAAGCTGAATGTGAGAGGAGGAGGGGGTGAGGTTAAGAGGAGAAGAGGGAAGGAGAGGAGGAAGAGGAGGCTGCAGTACTTGTAGAGCTTGTCGGAGAGGGAACGGAGCTCCCTCTGGCGGGACGTTTGAGCATTTGAGCGAGATCGAAGACGGAGAATTTGTCTGAGGAGGAGTTCGGCGGACGAAGGAGATTGTAACTGATCTGCTTGCCCTCAAGCTCCAGATTTCTGAAACGAGGGCTGGGATCAATAACCCCAAATCCCAATAGCAATACAATCACACACCTTGCTGTTGTGATTTTTGGTATGTGTTTGACCAAATGTGCATAAGAAGAAGAAGAAGAAGAAGACTGGGGGGGGGGGGGGGGGGGGGGGGGAGAGAGAGAGATGATTAGAGAAAAAAAATAAACAAATAAAATAAAAATAAAAAAGAGGCATGAAATGATGAAAATACCCTTCAAAAATTGCCACATGGCAACCTTCGTAACAGAGCTAACGGCTCTAGGTACCAATTTTCAGTCGGGCAAAGAACCTCAGGTACCTATTTGATATTTTTTTTAAGTTCAGGTACCAAAAGTTATGAGGAAAAGTTCAGGTACCGTACGGACCATTTTCCCCTTGGATCTAGGCCAGATACCTTTTACACTTATGAGGCTATAAGGTAAGAGCACACCTGATTAAATATGAAGTTACTTTTAAGATAAGTTGTGTCATTAATGAATTGAAGGTTGTTACTAAAAGGCTGTTCTTTTTCTCTCTGTTTTTTTTTTTCTTGCTCAATTCAGGTCAGTTTCCTTTGAAGTTTCAAAGTGATCTAATTCAAGAAGGGAAGAAGATATTTTCTTCACAAGGTACACTCATGAAGTTCCTCACAAATTCCAATTGATAATTGCGGATGAATGTTTTCTTGAAATTAATTCATTCATTTCATATGTCACATAGTTTCCACTTCTGTCAAAGTGTTTGAGGCTGCGAAGGCTTTGCTTTGAATATGTATAAACCTATAATCCAACTGCGTGATTTTCCGAGTGGAGTTAAGGCATTTGAGCACGGCACAAACTTCTGCTATGAAATCATAATTACTCTCAGTGCCCATAATATTGTAGCTGTTAGCAGCGGTGCAGAGTTCTTGAATGACTGAGGAAGTTGAGAAGGGAAACTTGATATATAAGCTTGAGGTGTTCTTCAACTCTTGCATATTCCATGGCAGGAGGGACCCAATTTCCCACTCTATTTATAAGCACGAAGGTGATCGACGGCTTAATTTTCAGTTCAATACACAAATGAGCTTCGGGGTTGTTGTATAAAATGTTTACTGAACATGTGAAGGATCTATTTGAAGCTGAGAACTTCATTTGATTACTATTAGTTGTTAGTTCACTTAAAAAGAAAGCAATAGATAATTGTTATGCGACTACCCGCAGGCAATTTTCCATTACATTCAAACACATCTTAGTTATTTATACTAATCAAATACTTAAAAACATGCAAAATTTATTGAGCATAAAGTAGAAATACTATCACGTGCTATCGCGCAGGTTCTAATGCTAGTTATTACTAAACGATCTGTTCGAGCCCAAAAGTAATTTTGGCAAGATCCTTTAGTGGATTTAGCACAGCGGGCCGATACCTGCGGCCCAAAAATAAGCCTACTTGGATTTAGGTTACAGCTTCGCCCATTCCGTGATCCATAAGGAAAACGTAACCTTATTGGAGTCGAGTAGCAGAGATTGAATAGGAAACTTCAATCAATAATCCTTCTATAGCAAGGAACAGTCGAAACCCTAGGTATAAATACCAGGTTTAAAGGACAAAGACAGACCTCTCTCGAATCAATCAATCCCAGCGATTACAAAGCCTCTCCGGAGCAAACCTTCAACCTCGTTGAAACCCGGTGTCCGCGCGCCAGTCCTAGTCTCTCCAAGAGCCTATTGTCAGCATCACCAGATCAACCCGGCGACCGTACTTCAAGTCCTAGTCTCTCCAAGAGCCGACTGCCAGTACCATTGCCACCGAGACTCTCTCAACCAGCGAAGCAAGGGTAACGCCCTCGCAACCCAGCGAAGCTAAAGTCACTCTTTAGCAAAAACCGTGCTTTCTCCAAACTTCCCAGTGATTGCTCTGCTCAGCCTACAACGTTGAGTATCGATTCGGTGACGCGAAGAGATCACATCCAAAGTCCTTATCCGTAAGGCAAGAAGTCCTTTCTCAGAAGGCTAGAGAAGAACCTTGGGGCGAGGTTGGTGCTCTCCTCGTCCACAACGCTTGAAGAAGAAGTCAGGTCAAGGGACTCCCCCGACGACTGCACCCCACGGTGCTGGCACGCCCTTGCACGCCAACTGGTTTTGGAGCCAAACATTTTGGCACACCCAGTGGGACAACAATTAGTGTCTCTTCGTGAATGTGGCCATTGGGAAGTCAAGCGAAAAACCTTACCAAAAGGTTTACGCTAACTGCTTGAAGCATAAGACCTCCAGTTACAGATTGCATTCTCGTGCGGACTGTCGTGGTCTTTCTGAAGAACAAGTGACTCGAAGATTCTCTCGGCATTCCCAATTACCCGATATGTCAACTGAACGGGAAGAGAATCACCCGATCGCTATTGAGGGTCAGAGTGTCACTACTCATCAGGCCAGTGAGCCTGTCATCACTACCGTTGTCTCTAATATAGTGGAAAGTGGAGAAAGAGAGGCTTTCGTTGTGAAGCCTATTCCAGAGGGAGCGACCTCCGAGGTAAGGTTCGCGATCATCATGGAGAATATTGAAAATCATCGCAAGAAGATAGCCGCTGATTTTGAAAGGGAAACCGCGAAAACAGACCAGCTCATACGCTAACTAGACCAACGCATTACCCAACATGTACAGGATACTAAGCAACAAATTACACAATCAGATAATGCAGTAAGGGCTCATGCCACAGGTATCGCTAGTGAGCAGAATCAGTGCCAGAAAGAAATCATGGAGGCTATCACGAACCAAACCAAGCAGACTACGTCAGATATGGCAGGTCTTCGCAAGGATGGTGCTAACCTCGCAACCGAGGTGGCCATGCAGAGAGCAGAATTGAACCAGGCAAGAGAAGTGTTGAACAAAGCTTTAGGGGATCCTAACACTATCCTTGGCTCCCTTGGCTAATCGTCTGGTTCGGGCAAGTATGTGCCGCCGAATCAGCAAGAGAAGGTTAGCAGCAATACTGCTACACCTTCCGCAACCGTTGCTGCTACACCACTGAAAAATAAAGAGCAAGCTCTGGTTATCGGCGGCAGCAAAGAATATGCCACCTCGTCATGCGGACAGACCACCAGACAGAAGCATCAGGCATCAAAAGTTGGTGGAGCCTCGCCCGACTCTGCTACATTCGTTCAATACGACAGCGATGGGGCAGAAAACATATATCAAGAACTGCTAGGAAGCTATTACGGGATTGACCAGGCTGGTAACCCGATTAAGATAACAGCCTTGGCAAAAGAGACGCCTGTGCCAGCAGTGACTCTCCAGCAACCAGCTACAACCCGCGTTGTACATGTAGGAGAGGGGACAGCGACTGTAAACCAAGCAATACCGTTGCAGGCTACTCGTCATACTGTGGTGATACCCCCTCCTCCTCCGGGTCCAGAATATGTAAGACGTGAAGAGGTGGAGGAGTTGATCAGGTTGGCTAATCCTAGGGCCCAAATGGATGGGGTCTATGAGGGACCCTTCCTGCCGCATATAATGCTCGCGCCCTTTCCCAAGGGTTATAAAAATATCATATTTTCTACATTTTCAGGGGAAGACACCGAGGATGCGGCAACCCATTTGGCCAGGTTTAGGGTGCAATGCGGCCAGTATCAGAATGATGATATCCTCAAATGCAGGATCTTTGGCACTTCTCTTTCGGGAGCTGCCTTTAAATGGTTTTCCAAGCTTCGACCAGGAACAGTGGCGGATTGGTCCGCAATGGAAATGCTTTTCCGAGAAACCTTCGGAGCCATTGAGCCTGAGGTTGACTTGGCTTCTCTCACTCAGATAGCCCAGCAGCCTACAGAATCCGCTGTGGCCTATCTCCAGCGCTTCCAGATTCAGAAAGCCAAGCTGAACGTCATCCTGCCTGAGAAAGAGTTAGTCAAGCTGGTAGTCAAGGGTTTGGAGCCTCGTCAGTGAAAGAAGCAACATGGCAGCATGATCCAGTCAATGGGAGAACTCATCACAGAGGTGGGCAGCTTTGAACATCTCCTCAGAGAAACTGACGCAAGGAAGAATGCGTCCAAAGGGACATATGTACCAGGAAAACATCGCACCGTAGCGGCCCTGAGCTATCAGCCGACTACTTATGACCCTTACTACCATCATCACAGTGAAGAAGTGGTTCAGGATGACGATGAGGAGGAGGAGAATGATATCGCTGCTTATGAACTAACCGGGAGGAAGAGTCCAGCCCTGAAGCAACTGAAAATTTCCAAGGAACCTGTCAAGCTCAATCCGATGGCCTTCACCAAACCTGAATTCGCGACATATACATATGATGCCAATAAGGCACATGAGATTCTGGATGAGATGATCGCCGCGAAGATGGTGAAGACCGACTTTGGACCTTTTCCTCGACCAGACCAGCTGAAAGGGAAGAAGTACTGCAAATTCCACAACTTGTGGAATCACAATACCGCGGATTGTGTGAAGCTCAAAGACCAGATTCAGGTATGGCTTAATAATGGCAGTTTGCAGGTGGAAGCTCCAGTGACGGCAGCAGCGCTTGTAGACCTGAACATTGGGATCAATATGGTCGAAGTGAACTGGGCCAAGCAGAATAAGAGGAAACCAACCTTGGATTTGAGTACAAAGGGCCGAGAAGGAAAGTCTGCCGAGGATGAGACCCCTGCAAAGAAGAAAGCTAAGCCGGTTGGTCAAGCTTCACCCGTGGTCATATGCTAGCGATGCAAAGAAGAGTGTGGCATCCAAGTGTCACATGAAGAGGTCGAGCAGACATTTCATTTTGGCTCTTTCCCGCCCATCAGGTGGGCCTCGCCATCGCGAAACTATCAACCTTCTAGCCCAAGAGAAAAAGAGAAAATGGAGTCACCACCATCCCCAAAAGACTCCAATGTGTTCAAGAAACTGAGAGCGGCTGCGGTTGATCAGAAACAAGAAGAGAAGGCTACGAACAAGCACACAGACGTGCTGACCAAGCCCTACATCCCGCCTGCGCCGGTGGCCACCATCAAGGAAGGAAAGTGGTACACTAGGGAAAAGGGGAAGGCAGTGGAAATAAGCACTTCCAAGAAGAGGAAACTGCAGCGCAGGTTTGGGGAAGCCAAGCGCGCGCTAGAGGCTATGGATCAGGGCCTGATCAAGCCTTCTTAATTGGTCAAATCACTTGAGCAGTATTAGAAGGAGATGGAGGCACTAGCTTCTAAGCCATTAATGGCTCCCCGCAGCCTTCACAAAAAGCGAGCTCAGCAACAGGGGCATCTAAGCCCAGTGTTTTTTGCAGGATCACTGAGGAGAGAACACTTCCGCTAGTTCGAAAGGAGAGTTTGCGGACTCGGCGACCACATGTCAGGCGCAGGTTGTTTCGCGAAGAACCAGAAGCTAAATCCTCGATTTTTGAGAAACTGGGGGCAAGGACAAGACTACCGATACTTTACAGTGGAGACCAAAAAAGGTCCAGAGTGTAGTAGTCGCTCCCCTAGATGTAAGCATAGCAAGGGAACCAAAATCAGACTCGTAGGCTCCAGTGATACAGAAACACAAGCAGTGTGAGGTAAAAAGCCTTATAGAGGAGTCGTTGGTGGACCAGTTGGCTAAGCAATTCAATGCTGACGCCTATGTCAACGAACCCAAGCTTAACCTGGAAGATGACATGGAGGAGACAGATATGACTGACACGTCTTGCAACATGGTTTACGTGCTCCCCACGAGGTATGCACTACCGGTCGCAGCTCAGGACTGCATAGAAGCTGAGGAGAGTAGTGCACAGCCCTTGCAGATCACATCGGCAGTCACGACACCTGTGGAAGAGGTTGTCTTTCTTGAAACGGAGGGTGCTCACAGCAAAGAATTCTTCATGAGCTTCACCAGGCCAACGCCTGCTATGGTCCAACACATGAGACCTCTATATATCACAGCAGAAGTTGGCGGCACCAAAGTTAGCAAGATCATGGTTAATACCGGAGCTGCCATTAATGTCATCACTACCAGGACCATGCACTTGCTCGGAATCAAGAAAGAGAAAATCCAGTCTACGTCCCTCACACTCAAGAACTTCGCAGGGACTGTAACAAAGACCCTGGGATTACTTTTCTTACTCATCAAGGTTGGCCCTGTAGAGGGAGTTTATGCTTTCTTTGTGACAGATTGTTATGCGGCCTACAGTGCTATTCTAGGCAAAGACTGGATCCACCAGAGTTACTGTGTGCCGTCAACTCTCCATCAGGAACTCCTTATGTGGAACAGGGAGACAGATAAAGCTGAGGTGATCAAAGCGGATCCTCGTCCATTCCCAGTTTCCGCGAATTATGTAGATGCCAGATACTATTTGGAGCCTATTACTCCATTGCAGGTCAGTGGCATCGATGACAAAGGCTGCCCCACAGGGGTGACGGCCTCTGAATTGGCCCAGTGGGGGCTACGCTCGCAAAAGAAGGCTTGGAAAAGCCTGGCTGCTGTGCCCCAACCCTTAAACGATTAATGGATTACGACCTCCCAGAGGAAGGGATAGAGGCCTTCCACTCGCTGTACGAAAGACTATCATCGTACTTAGTGGAAAAAGAGGCTACGATCGAGTCGCGACCTTAGAGGCCGTCAACGAAGAACTCTCTGATCAGGAACAAGAGGATGAGGTAGATAGTCAGCTCTCCCCGGCAGGGCTGGACGATACACCTCCTAAAGTCAGAGACCCTACTGAGAAGGTCAATCTTGGAACAGCAGATGAGCCTATGGAAGTGGCTATCAGCACTTACTTAGAGCCTAGCGAGAAACAGAGGCTCATTGACTTATTACTAGAGTTCAAAGACTGTTTTGCGGAGAAGTATGAAGACATGCCCGGCCTGTCACCGGACTTGGTTTACCATCAACTGCCAACACTCCCTGACAAGAGGCCTGTGAAACAAGAGCCACGAAGAATGAATTCAGAAACCCAAGTCCTCGTCAAGGAGGAAGTCGAAAAAATGCATAAATCAGGTATTATCAAGGTAGCCAAATACAATCAGTGGCTATCTAATATAATGCATGTTCGGAAGAATAATGGCAAGATGAGGGTCTACGTAGACTATAGAGACCTTAATATCGCTACACCTAAAGATGTCTACCCCATGCCGGTCGCGGATATGTTAGTAGACGCCGTAGCAGGACATGAATTGTTGTCCTTCATGGACGGCACCGCAAGGTATCACCAGATTCCGGTCGCAGAAGAAGACAGACATAAAACCGCTTTCCGGTGTCCCGGGTTCGCGGGCATTTTTGAATATGTGGTCATGCCTTTTAGACTGAAGAATGCTGGAGCAACGTATCAGAGAGCCATGAACCTGATCTTCCATGACATCTTGGGGAAGATTTTAGAGGTTTACATCGATGACGTAGTTGTGAAGTCTCAGAAGAGAGGAGACCACATCACAGATCTCAGAAAGGTATTCAAGCGCATGCGGCGACACAAGCTCAAGATGAATCCAGCTAAATGCATTTTTGGAGTTCACGCAGGAGATTTTCTGGGATTCATTGTCCATCAGAGAGGAATCGAGGTCCCTGAAGACAAGGCAAGCGCAGTCATCAATGCATCCCCTCCGCGAACGAAGGAATTACAGCGTTTGCTGGGTAAGATCAACTTTCTGTGACGTTTCATCTCTAACTCTGCAGGTAAAATCCAGCCATTCTCTCCATTGCTGAAGCTGCAGGGTCAGAATGAGTTTGTATGGGAGCCTAAACATCAAGAGCCTTTCGACAGAATCAAGGCTTACCTTGCGAGCCCGCCGGTGCTTGTTCCCCGAGAGCTGGGTTTCCATTGAAGTTATATATTTCAGCAGCTGAGGCTTCCATTGGCAGCCTACTCGCCCAGGATGATGAGGAAGGCGTCGAGCACGCCATTTTCAATCTCAGTAGGATACTTACAGATTGCGAAACAAGGTATACTCCTATAGAAAAGCTGTGTCTTACATTGTACTTCTCAGCATGCAAGTTGCGACACTACATGTTATCCTTTACTACTTGCATCATCGCTCAAACCGACCTGGTCAAGTACATGCTGTCGCGACCTATTCTGAGAGGCCGTATTGGCAAGTAGGTACTGGCCCTGTCCGAATTCTCGCTACAATACGTTCCCCAGAAAGCAGTAAAGGGACAGGCCATCGCAGACTTTCTGGCACATCACCCTATGTTGGATATCCCCACAGTGAAGGAGTTAGAGATAGCGACCGCAACTACAACTCGACTAGATTTGGCGCGCATTCCAGAGTACGCCATATGGTATCAAGCCACAGTCTCCTTGCAACCTTGGATATTATTTTTTGATGGCTCAAGAACTGAAACATTAGTAGGGGCATGGATTGTTCTGGAGAACCCAGTGGGCGATCGCTTCTCTTACTCTTTCCAATTGGAGTTTAAGTGTACGAACAACCAAGCAGAGTATGAGAGGTCCTTATTATTGGCTTGGAAGTCCTACTGGAATTGGGAGTAAGAGACGTTCAGGTACGTGGCGACTCTCTGCTCGTGATAAATCAGCTTCAAGAGAAATACATGTGTGTAAGCTGGTTGCTCGTACCATATTTGAATAGCGCCATTGAGCTTCTGGATCAATTTGATGACGCGGATTTGGAGTACATCCCTTGCGAGCGCAATTTCGCGGCCAATGAACTCGCTCAACTAGCTACAGGCATTACATTAAACTATGGGATTCGCGAGCGCACTCTGAAAGTCGAGTGCCGCACACTGCCTTCATGGCTCTCTGGCCTACCCGCCGGATGATCCGGTCGTCGCAATCCTAGAGCCTATTGACATCGATTGGCGCATTTCCTTGATCGATTACCTCAAACAACCAGATCCTATAGCAGACAGGAAGATTCGCTTTCTTGCCTTAAATTACTTCCTCAGGGGTGACGAGCTGCGATGATGTGGGGAAGATGGCATAACTTCCTTTGTGTCTATGGCTGCGAAGCAAAGTGATTAATGCGCGAAGCACACACAGAAGTGTGCGGAGCCCATCAAGCGGGGCCTAAGATGCGTTGGCTCATCAGGAGACATGGTTATTATTGGCCCAACATTTTGAAGGACTGTATCACATTCGCTAAAGGATGCCAAGACTGTCAGGCACATGGTCCAGTCCATCATATCCCTAATATTCCCATGCAACCTATTATTAAACCTTGGCTTGCACGAGGCTGGGCATTGGACTTGATTGGGATGATTCACCCCCACTCCTCTCTCCAACATAAGTTCATCATCGTGGCTACTGATTTCTTCACCAAGTGGGTCGAAGTGAGCCTTTGAAAGTGGCTTCAGGTGCCACTATTCACCAATTCATTTTTCATAACATCATCTGCAGGTTTGGTATCCCTGAAGTGCTTGTTTCAGACAGGGGCGCAGCATTCATGGGAGGTGAGGTAGAAAAACTTGTCAACGATTTGGGCATCCAGTTCATCCACAGCACTCCATATTATGCTCAGTCCAACGGTCAAGCGGAGGCCAGTAACAAGATTATTATTACACTGCTAAAGAAGATGCTGGTTGAAAACCCTCGCCAGTGGCACGACACGTTGTATGAGACACTATGGGCTTATCGTACCTCCAAGAGGAGTCCCACTGCTACAACTCCCTATGCACTAATGTTTGGTCATGATGCAGTTTTACCCTTGGAACTTAACGTTCAATCCTTACGTGTACAAGATCAGCATCACTTGATCGGTGAAGATTATGTCCAGGCGATGTGGCAAGAACACGAAGATCTGAGCGAGCAGCGCTTAGCGGCTTTGGATAATTTAGTGATGGAAAAACAGCGTATCGCCCACGCCTATGATAAGAGGACGCGTGGCCGTAGTTACAAAGAGGGGGACCTTGTTTGGAAAGCTGTTTTGCCTTTTGGCGAGAAATTGACCGGTCGCGGTAAGTGGACTCCGCGATGGAAAGGACCCTTTGTTGTCCACTGTATTATGAAGCGCGGGGCTTTTCACCTCAAAGATTTGGATGGTGACATCCATCGCAATCCCATCAACGGGCGGTTCCTGAAGAAATATTACCCTAGTGTTTGGTAGTTCGAGGATCCACCGGATCAACCTTCTGCCCAGACAGGGGGGCAACCATAGTCTTCATCGGCTCGCATCATCCTATATTCAGGCCTTTTCCTGTGGCCTTAGTCTCATGTATTTGCTTCACCTACGAACATTAGGGGGGCAACACTCTATACATCCAGGCCTTAGTTGAGGCCTTATTTTATAACAAATGCAACTTTTGTTTTGTTGTAATTTTTTTTAAAAAAAATTTATTCGTCCTTGACAATGTGTGTTAAGAATATACATGAGGCCTTATTTTATAACAATTTTTTGCATTGTGCTCGAAGAAACATTCATTCATAAAGTGGCTTTGCGGCCAAAGGCAGTACAAATCGAAACGGTTACATTTGCAATTATATGGCCAAAAGTGGCTTAAAAAATCATAAGGATTGCAGATCTTCTAAGAGTTTCTGGACCTTGTGGCAACGAGGGGGATGTGCTATAATTACTCATGCTCTTCCTCTCTTCACCCACATCCCTCCTCTTATCTGAGTCACAGCTACTATCATTTGTACCGGAGGAAGAGGGAAGGAAATAATCCATCGCAACCCTTCTAGTTGGTTATCCTCCTGGATGAAGATGGTCTTCAGAGAGAGCGCGACTCACAGCCACATCTACCTCCAGGGGAAAAACGGAAGCCTGATAGTCAGACCTCGGAGGTAGGCTGCGGAAGAAGAATGGTAGGCCTCAAGTGGCCTCCCGCCCTTCTCCCTCTTGCTCCACGCGGAAAATCTGAGGAGAGGGATCCCTCAGAATCTGGTTCTGCCGCGTTAGGAGAGCCGCGTGTTCTTCAGTCTAACTGAAACCGGTGAATCCCATCCTGATTTCCAGAGACCAAAGACATGCTACTGGACCTGAGATTAGGCCATAAGACCTACCCAGGTTTTGAGATTAAGCCATAAGGCCTAGGAATTCGAGGCTAAGGGTGAGATCGTGAGGAGAAGATTCTGAAGGAAGGGAAGTAAGGCTTGCGAAACTATCTCTGGGAAAGCCATATTTGCTTATGTTTATCACTTCTCCAAAGCATAGGTATTTATAGGGCCAATCGTAGTAGCCTCAACCGTGCAATGGGCAGTTGAAGTATTTTCAGCGCCATCAATAAGAGTATCAATGGAATTGAATGCTAAGATCTCGGAAATTAAGGAAATTGAAAACGCGTGGGAAGCGGGGCAGTCTTTAAGGAGGTAACCGCTCCATTTAGAGATTATCTTTTCAAACAGTTCAATAGCAATAAAGTCAAATTAAACGTTGAACTGCTTAAAAATTTGAGCATATATTTGGGCCAAGCAAAGTGGGCTAAATATTTAAATTATTAATAATGATATGGTTCATACAAAATGGGCCTAACACTAGAGGCCTAAAGTTTTCGGCTTGCATGAGTTAAACGAAGTAAATGTTCGTCCAAGAGAAAACTGGCATCGGCAGCGGCTCGCTCCGCCTGTCCGACCTCCTCGCGAGCTTGAGCTAGGTTCTGAGATAGTATTTCAAAGGCCGCTAGGGGTTGCTCCAGCAAGGGTTCCTCATGCTCAAGCCGGGCCGTCACAGCAGTCAATTGGGCCTGAAGATCTTGGATTTGGGACTGGAGATGATTTTGCATGATCCGCAAGTCTCTAACAAGGGTAGCCCTATCTCCTAGAAAGTCACGAGAGGAGTCCATTTGCTGAGCGAGGCCCTGATAGTGGGCCTGGGCTTATCTGGCTTGCGCAGTCGTGACCGCTCTTTCATTAAGCCACTGGGGGAGATTCTCTAGCAGTTCGTCTACCTCAATGAACTTGTTCTCAGTGATGGCTTGCTCGCGATGAAGAACCCTCAGATACTCCAGAGTCTTGACGGATGCGCCAGGCAGCAGGATATCGGGACTCAAGAGACGATGAAGTGCGTCCCTGGCTTCATCTATAAGTCCGGGAGGAGTCACCTTAAGAATGTGAGCTAGCCTTTTCAGTCTGGAAGGAGGCACAAACAATGGATTTAGGGCAGCAGCAGCAGGAGCTTCAAGAGGCTCCACAACAGGAACCGCTTCCAGCACCGGTTGTACGTTCACCCCTTCTCCTGCTTCAGGAGCATGGGGGGCAGGCTCTTGGTTAACTACGTCTTCACCAGCTAGGTCAGCAGGATTGGCGCCAAGTACTTTCGCAGTGACAACTACTTCCCTGACAGGATCAAGATTCTGGTTTTAAGGAGGAATCATTAGAATGCCCAAAGAATAAGACAAGAATCAGGACATCATGCTTGTTAAAGAGAAACGTACCGCTGCGGCCGGAGGCTCGCGAAGGGTTGCTATCGGCACTGGTTCTTGAACCGCCTAGCCAGGAATTGGGTCAGGCGCTATATGTGCCAGGACAGTGTGACGTTTGGTTCCTCACGAGGTGCCTCTGAAAGGGGCATTTTCTCTTCCACTTCAGGCGAGCTATCATCTATGACCTGCACTGGGATCGGGGCCAATTGCATATTGTTCGCAACGCTAGCAGGAGGTGGAGGATTATTGGAACCAGTGGGCGCTTGGGCCTATGAAGCAGATGTGCCTTCCCAAGTTTGTCTTGAGGACCTGTGACGAACCTGCAAGCGAGGATGTTATATGGTCGCACGGAATGAGAAGAAGATTCCAATATGCACTTTTAGTTTCTTACCAGTCATCAGCGATTGGTTCATCTTCCACCCACGGATCAGTTCGAGGGTCAGAACGACTGCGCTTGCTGGCCAAGATAGCGGCAATCTACCGGGGTCAAAGGATTAGACTTGACTTGGAAAGAAAGCATTTTTTTTTTAAACAAGAAAGTTCTTGCCGTTTGCGGGTTATCATCGTCGGAAGAGGAACCTTCGACTTCAGGCTCCGTTATTAATGTTTTTTGCTTCCCGGACTGGCCAGTGGCTGGGAAGCATTAACTGCGCGACTGCCAGAAGGTGGCACATTTCCCTGGGGCAGCAAAGGTTGAGTTAAAAGGGGAGAGTGAAAGAAGAAATAAAATATAAACCAAGATACTTACCTCTTGAGGGGGCTCGCGAATTACGATACCAGCCTGGACCTGGCACGGGGCTCGCACCGGTTGCGGAGTCGACTCAGGAGGAGGCGGAGATTGTGCAGCGTCTTCAGGAAAGCGAGCAAGTAGCTCAATGTCAGTAGCATAGGGATATCTCAGTTACCCAAAGATGGTCGCGAAGAGTTCGTCATACCGTTGGCTCCAACAATTGATAGAAACTTCTGCCCACCATTCCTCGTATCCTTCTTCAGTCCCATCCATGGCATCGATGTCCTTAGCCCAATCAGGAAGATCAACCAGTGCAAGCATGCTTTGTACTGGCAAAGGCCCAGAAGGGGGCCCAAATCTACGCCAAGAGGTGTTGTAGTTCCAGGCATCATACAGCAGGAATGGCACTAATTGGACGAGGCCGAATTGGCGAGCGAAATGGTTAGGAGTGTAAAGCTCATAACTAAGTTCTTCGGCAGCAATCCTAATGTCTGAACAGGAGATCGCGCAGCGAAAAGCCAAGCCCTCGCGATCGCTTTAGCGAGGAGTGCCAGGGAGGAATCTGTTTTCAAGCGGAGCTGGGAATCTTCTACCCAGTACTAAGTCGCAGTAGGGCATCTCATGCAGAAGGTACAGATATGTGAAGCACTCGTAGTAAGGAGGAGATGAGTACCTTTCCTCGCGGCTGAACCATTGACCCAATAGTTAGTCAGCCAGTGGAAGTAGCGGGATGTCATCGCGACGAAAATATGGAAAATAAGTTTGGATCCAGAAGTCAAGGATCCAAAAAGGGCCAGAGATGCTAGTCTCGAAAGGATGCATAGTGGCCTGGTACATAGTGTGACATAGGGCGCCCAACACAGGTTGTCCGAGCCCGACACAGCGGCCGTTGTAAAGGGCCATTGCCAGAAGAGTCCAAGCACCAGTGGGCTTACAGGAGGAAGTACAGAAGATGAACTTACAGAGCCAGTACTCTAAGAAAGCAATTCTGCCAGTTGCATTGTGCTCCCGGCTGTAATAAGACAGCCACCGTGGATAGGAGCCGCTGTGAGTGCTGCAACCGTTTTGGGCCATGGTTGAAGTGAAAGTGACAGAGTCGAATTGGCCATGCAGATAAGGCTCGCCATCAATGGGTAGGCCAGTGATGGTGAGAATATCCAGTAAAGCGATACTCATTTGGCCAAATCGGAAATCAAAGGTGTTTGTGGAGATGTTCCAAAAACAGAGAAAGGCAACGAGCGGTGAACGATTGCCACGGCGCGGTAGACGAAAACAGAGATCGATAGAGTGAGTGATACCTGCCGCGTTCCAACGAGCCAGATCTCGTGTTCGTGCTTCGTGATACCAGGAAAGCTCCGCCACGCTGATAGAGGATGGCCATTGCCCTATTTTTGCTTGATGATTTGGGCACCCCAACTGTTGAAATCCTCAGGAGTCCTTCGGAGGACTGGAATGGACCGACAAGCGGGCAGGCCATAGAAGGCGATGGCGTAGGCCGGGATAAAATCTTGCGGCGCTGGGCCCAATCCGACATGGTGGTTCGAGAACTAGAGGAGTTGGGTTCTCTGGATAGTGGTGTGGAGACGAATGCGGGCACCGATGCTGGTTCCCCAAGAATGGGCAACCTGTTCATTCAGTTCCTCTTCTTGATCGATGACTATCTTCTTTGGGGGAGCCATTTCTGGGTTTCTGTGATGAAGATGTTGCCAGTAAGAGGGTTTCTGGGTTTAGGAGACTAAAAGAGTTTCTGATATGACAGGTCTGAAGTGGCTGCGGGTTTAAATAAGAAATTTTGTGAGGGAAACGATATGACAGAAAGTCGTTTTCGCAAGTGAAAGGACGCAACCCTCATTAATGATATCGTTTCAAGCAATCAGCGTGTCGTTTTAGCCCCTTCAATCAGTTACATCTTCGCGGGCCTGATTTCGGGTCCTGGGGGGCAATGTTTGAGCCCAAAAGTAATTTTGGCAAGATCCTTTAGTGGATTTAGCACAGCGGGCCGATACCTGCAACCCAAAAATAAGCCTACTTGGGTTTGGGTTACAGCTTCGCCCATTCCGTGATCCATAAGGAAAACGTAACCTTATTGGAGTCGAGTAGCAGAGATTGAATAGGCAACTTGAATCAATAATCCTTCTATAGCGAGGAACAGTCGAAACCCTAGGTATAAATACCAGGTTTAAAGGACAAAGACAGACCTCTCTCGAATCAATCAATCCCAGCGATTACAAAGCCTCCCCGGAGCAAACTTTCAACCTCGTTGAAACCCGGTGACCGCGCGCCAGTCCTAGTCTCTCCAAGAGTCAATTGTCAGCTTCACCAGATCAACCCGGCGACCGTACTTCCAGTCCTAGTCTCTCTAAGAGCCGACTGCCAGTATCATTGCCACTGAGACTCTCTCAACCAGCGAAGCAAGGGTAACGCCCTCGCAACCCAGCGAAGCTAAAGTCACGCTTTAGCAAAATCCGTGCTTTCTCCAAACTTCCCAGTGATTGCTCTGCTCAGCCTACAACGTTAAGTATCGATTCAGTGATGCGAAGAGATCACATCCAAAGTCCTTATCCGTAAGGCAAAAAGTCCTTTCTCGGAAGGCTAGAGAAGAACCTTGTGGTAAGGTTGGTGCTCTCCTAGTCCACAACGCGTGAAGAAGAAGTCAGGTCAAGGGACTCCCCCGACGACTGCACCCCACGGTGCTGGCCCGCCCGCACATGCGCTCAAAAGAGACAGTTTACAAGCCAACTGATTTTGGAGCCAAACACGATCTAGACCTAATTACTCCAATAAATTTTTTTTTTCCGTAGTACGTGGGGGGAATATAATATCTCATCTACGAACCTCCTCTCCTAATGAATTAAATCAAAAGATCATTATTTCTTGACGTCGTGCATGCAACTTGTAGATCCACCATTACTTGACTTGATACCTTGCCTTTGTAACACAATCCAAAGGGGTTCAGTGGAATTGGAATTGGAAGCATGAGCAACAATACTACTAAAGAACTAAATTTAATAGTTAAAAACAAACCAAATAATTAAAAGATATAAACTGACATCGACAAAGACGGCAGCAGCTTCATCCGAATCAACATCTGTCTTTCTAGTTTTGTATCTTGACCTCAGTTTCATCATCTTTGGAGACAGATCGATTTCAACTACCATGGCAATAGCTTCATCACATTTTCTCATCTCCCCTGCTCACCCTTGTGGAAAAGACAAACAGAGATGAAGGTCGAGTTACCGTACCTTGTTTCATAGAGAGAGAGAGATAGAGAGAAGGACATGTAAGGGTGGGTAACCGGTACTTGTCATGAAATTTGCAGCCATATAATATATATATATATATATAGATATATATTTCCTGTTTGATCATCATCTTTCGCGGCCCGGTATTATAAATACTTTTTTGACTGATGTAATTCAGATCCATACACTAAGCGTCCTCTTATTGAATCAGTAAAATGGGTCACTTATATTAATTGTAGGCGAGCTAGTTTCCCTATACTAGGTATGATTCTGAAAGAAAACAAGGGCAAATTAAACTCACATGCATACGAAAGCTACATTGAGTTACCGTACCTTGTGCCTACGAAAGCTACATTGAGTCGGAGGGTGAGGTTGGATGATCAAGTATGCCCATTTTGTTGTTGCGATGTTGAGACTACGTTGCATGTATTCAAGGATTGCAACGTGATTGCATGCATGTGGTTGTTTAGCTCTCTTGGTTTGCGTGCCAGAAATCATGAAGCTACATCAATTAAGAATTGGATCTTGGAGTTATTGAGTGTTCTAAATAAATGCCAAATTGAAGTATTTACATGCTTCTTTGGGCCATATGGTCATAACGCAATAAATTGGTTTGGAATGGTGGGTTTTTCAATCCCATGCACACTGTTGAGTTGCTCCAT
>JANPXK010000380.1:0-78442 GCA_024704745.1 Rosa lucieae | reverse complement strand
CCGTTCAGGTTTCCTTGCGGTTGTGTCTCGTTCTTCTCTCATGGCTACTGCTGTTTAATCATGGGATTGATCGATCAAAGACTTCCACTAAGATTTTGCACCATGTCACCCAGACTCTTGTTTCTGTAGTTACTGGGGCTTTTCTGTGGTTGTTGAAAACTTTGTCATTCAAGATCTTAGCTCTTAAATTTTATCTGCACGCCTTTTTTGATAGAACTCGAGAATCAATCTTCCATCAGCATGTTTTTCAGACACTCTCAGGGCCTCCGCTTATGGAGATTGGTGAAGCTGGACACGAGAAAGATGACGCTGATATGGGAAAGCTTCTAAAGATGAAGCTAGAAGAGGTTTCAGCTACAACCAAGGAGGCATTAGTGGATGCAGTTTCTAGTTCTGCAGGGCTGTCTGCGTTCTCCTATGTAGAGTTTGAAGATGATGGAGATTACTAGTGACAAGGAAGCAACTGCTGCTGCCCACCACATCTTTCATAGCACTGCTAAGTGTGGTTCCATGTGAGAAAACCTACCATATTTTAGTGCATGTGCCTATTTGGTGATATCATGATTTACTTTTCTGTTAGATATCTTACCAACGTTTTTTTTTTTTTTTTTGAGTGGAAGACGACAATAGAACCAACACACACACACCCATGCAGTGTATCTCAGCATAGCCAGACTAATCACTGCACCGCAGACGCACGAACCATTGGGTGTTTTAACTAACCCAGATCCCTCAAATCTGCTGGCCAAGGGATGGAGCTGAGATTCGAACTCTAGACCTGGGGGTTCCAGACTATGGCAGCTCGACCAACACACCACACCACGTGGTTTATCTTACCAACGTTTGAGTAGGTACATTGAAAAGGATTAATTCATAGTTTGACTGACACCAAAAAAGCTTTAAAGCAATTGAATAAACTAGTGACTAGCATCCTGGTTGTTATTAGTAATTATAGTGCGGCTTCTTTTGGTGGAAATTGCAACCACAAAAGTACTAGTCTTCCTCTCTTCACAGCTTGCAAAGGACAGTGGATAAAGGACCTTCCTTTGACTCATTTCTCCTCCCCCAGCAGCCCCGCGATGACGTCGACCGAGACGGAGGACGCCGTACGACGTCGCACCGCCATCACCGATCACCGCAAGGGGTTACTTCAGCACAAAGAGCTTAATCCCCAGTCCGCGGAGGTCAGATTCGCACTCCAAATCCTCCTTATTCATGTTCGATTCTGCATCTGCAACCGGAGAGCGTCTCTCTCGCCATTGCGGAACCAGCTCACAAGCAAATTCGAAAGTCCAGAGGTATGTTTCGATTTAGGTTTTCTCATCTTTTCTTCTGCTGAATTTGATTCTGTATTCAGCTTTTTTTTTCATTTTTGATTGAATCGATTTCTGCTTTATCTCTCTCTCTCTCTTAGAGCTTCATCTACGCCTGAAGAGTTGAGATCTTATCAAGGACGATCGATTCAGCTCTCGCAGGATCTGAAGCACCATACAAAGTACGCCCCTATCTTATTTTATCATAGTCGGAATCTGCTTACTTGTAATTTCTGTGATGCATTATTTTTGGGGAAGTGGGTGTTTATTGCACACCAGGTGTTCGATTCAATTCCCCTTAAGCTGTGTTTGGGGTTTTAGAATGGAATCATCAATTGAAAGACATGTGCTTGGCTGCTATTGAAATTTTGAGGGCAAATTATGGTTGTTCTCTACTGGCTTTGCATCAGAAGGCATATAACGTTATATATTTTATGTTCTCTTACATATGCTTAATAAAAATGGGAAATGATACGGAAGTGAGACAAAAGAGAGATCAAAAGAACGACATTTAAACTACCTAGGGTGCATCCATTTAGGCAAATTTATTAGTTGCTTAGGAGACTGTATTTGTGTCATTGTGTGAGAACAGGCCAGGCTGCTATTATGTCTGGGAGTGTTCTTTTTCTTTATTAGTTGTGTTAATGCTTTCATTCGTATCACATACATTAGTTTTCCATCATGTGAACCATTACAGCTTGTTGCTTGTTGATGGTTACATTGATTATTTGTTTATACATTTCTCTTATTTGTAGCTCTTGAGAAGTTGCTGTAAGGATTTTGCTAGCAGATTTGCTACTGGAAATGAAGTGTTTATGGTCTCTCCTAAGTTCTCTTTTATTTACATCTCTTAAGAAACAAGATGTATTTGAAGTGCAATGTGCAGTGAATGTTTGAGGCAATCCACCTCAGTGGCTTTACCACATATGGAGCAAGTTGTATATTTTAATCCCCTGTACTTTAGGTTCATTTTATTTGAGTTGGTTTTGCTATAAGCTTCATTTGTGATTGCTTTCACAATATTTGTTTGTATGCTGCTCAACTTTTTATACAAGTGAAGGTTCTCTTACTAAATTGCAACAAGCAATTAGACAGATTTTAGAGTTTGAATCATCAAAATACTGCACAGGAGTCGTTGCATAATACATGGTAACAAGTAACCGCTAAATATTTAACTAGACCATTTCTATTATAGTATTAGTCCATGATGCTGGCAAAAATAAACTCGTAGATACTACTTCTAAAGTACATGTGTATATATCCTCTTTTTTGTTTTTGTTTTGTAGAATGAACTTAGATTATCAATTTTTTATCTTGAAGTTATCCCTTTGTAATGCACCAGTTAGCCCCTTGCTTCTTTGAAGTATAGTTGCAAGGAAATTCAAGCAAAGGATAGGTGCAAAATTAAAAGTCTGGCATAAATTGTGCAATGATACAAATTTCTCTTGCGCAACTATGTTACATCCAAAAAAAAAAAAAATTACTAATTGATAACTCAACTTGAATGTTTGCATTTGAAATAGGAAAAACATCACCAATGGTCACTGAGTTATGACTTATTCGACATTTAACTCACTATATTTTCAACAATATCACTTAATTCACACAGTTTTACATCCGTCTTTCACTTAACTCACTATCGTTAATTATGCCGTTAAAAGCTATTAAAATTGAGGGTATATTTGTCTAAACACTAAAAAAATGCATTTCTAACTTTTTTTTTTTAAGACAAATTTTTTTTTCAAATTATATTTAAGTTAAAAAAATCATTTTTTATTAGAAATCTCATAAATTAAAAAATTAAAAAAAGTCTAATAAATATAAATTGAGGGTATATTTGTCTAAACACCAAAAAAATGCATTTCTAACTTTTAAAAAAAAAAAGACAATTTTTTTTCAAATTATATTTAATTTAAAAATAAGGGTTAATTAAATACTGTTTACTCCATGAACTTTTACCCGAAAAACACTTCAGTCTCTGTCCTTCTAATTTCACACGTCTTGTACTCTAAATTGTGGACCAATAGGTTCATTCCGTTACTTTCCGTCCAAAATTCCTTTAAATCGCTGACGTGGCAATCCATGTCCCGCTAAAATGTCTATTATACCCTTAGTTTTTTTTTTTGAAATAATCTTTTTTCTTTTTCTTAATTATTTATTTATTTTTATTTTGTTTATCTCTTCTTCTTCCAGCTCTCTCTCTCTCTCTCTCTCTCTCTCTCTCTTCTTCAACTTCACCAAACCCAATTGCTCTGTATCTAAGATGTGGGATCAGAGTAGTTAATTGTCGAACTCGCCCACATGATAAACATGTGTTTACCAGTGACCCAGATTTAAACAAGCAAATTTTCTGAGTAATAAGTCAAGTGGAAAAATGGTGGGTGACCAATTCAATCTAGAAGGCTTGGAATTGAAGCACTGGGAGAAAATCTCCAAAACCCAATTCAAGGAATGTTCAATGGTAGCCTTCAGAGACTCCAACTGCTCCGTCTTCCCTCTAATTAATCACGAAAACCTCCACCGGGAACCTCCCTATCACTATCGTCTTCTTCCTCCTCGTCGCTCTCATCTTTTTAGCAGTCTGATTCCGATGAATCGGGCCTGGTTTCGCTGAAGAAGCCCGATACCCAAGTCGAAAAATGCGGCGAATTGAGGAGCTGGGTGGGTTTTGGAGTTGGGTTAGTGCGTTCTAAGGTTTTGGGGATTGGTTCGTTGATTGGGTGGGAAAAAGTTTGGTGCTTTGGTTCTGGGGCGGGCATTGTGGTAGTGGTGTGGTCGTTTTACTTGCGAGTGAGGCAGAGGCGGTATCGGAAGCTTTCTGATATGATTATCAAACAGAAAGATGAGGTTTGATTACTTGCACACCATGTGTTCGATCAATTGCCACACTTGGAAGTTGCTGCACCAAATCGCGTAAATGAATGAAGTACTGGTGGCTTGGCATAAAGTTCTGGCTTCCAAACTGGCTAATTGACTGATGAATTATAAAATCTTTAACTCCTAGATTGGTAAATTAGGAAGATCGGTTCAATACCAAAGCTGAAAATATTGAGGGAAGTTGCAGACGCTTCTGTAGATGCCTGCGAATTGGTCACAACATAATTGACTGTAATGGAAATCCGATTCTCCAGTCATCTATGAGGATCACAATATCGAGTTGAAGGATATAATGGGAACCGCAAGCCCCAGTGTGGCTCTGGTCACACATCTTAGAGAGAGAGAGAGAGAGATAGAGAGAGCTGGAAGAACTAGCTGGAAGAAGAGATAAACAGAAAAAATAAAAAAAATAAAAAAATAAATTAAGAAAAAGAAAAAAGATTATTTCAAAAAAAAAAAAACTAAGGGTATGATAGACATTTTAGCGGGACAGGGATTGCCACGTCAGCGATTTAAAGGAATTTTGGACAGAGAGTAACGGAATGGACCTATTGGTCCAAAATTGAGAGTACAAAGAGTAAACATGTGAAATTAGAAGGACAGGGACTGAAGTGTTTTTTGGGTAAAAGTTCAGGGAGTAAACAGTATTTAACCCTAGCTAAAAAAAATTATTTTTTATTAGAAATTTCAGAAATTTAAAAAATGGAAAAAAAATCTAATAAATGTAGTTTTGTTATAAGATATTAATAAATGGTGGTTGTCCACGATAAATACTCATTAGTTATATCCTTATGATGTAAACACTACTCCTATATACTCTACCTCCTCCTACACTTTGTTTCTCTATTCTATCTCTCTCTAATTCTCTAGTTTATAACACGTTATCAGCACGAATTTGCTCTTATTTTTTTTCTTCTTCTTCTTTAAACTCCATGATGATCTGCAAGCCTTATGGTGCAACATGGTTGCTTATGACCAAGGCTAATGATCTATGAGTTTTTCTTATTTCTCTCCTAGATGAATATCAATTTTCATTATGCGATCATTTACATATATTTGTATGTATCTTTAATGTCATATAATTGTTGAAAATTTATATTCATATACAACAATGAGAACTACATGTTCCATTGCTCAAGACTCGAGTCCTCTGACCGAGTAGTCTTAGAACCTATGGTTCTATAGACATCACACGAATGTTTTTCTCGTGTGTTCCCTATGGGATCCATTGTTCATATTTATGAACTCTTCGAAACCTTTGTTTCGTATATGAATTTTTCATAGAACATACTATTCTAATAATTATGGATCTTGATATATCTCATCTTTTCTCTTTGTAGAAAGATGACGCATCTAACAACATTGGACTTTGATCCTCATAAAATTTCTGGCAAGAACTATTTGATGCTGAAATTCACCTTATGGCTAAAAACCTTGGAAATTAATGTTATCAAAGTTGACAATAAGTCATATGTGCAAGATCCAGCCAAGCCTATGATTTCTTGGGTTATCATCTTGATAAGATCCTAAAAGATGATTACCTTACGGTGAAAGATCCATTTGAGATTTGGCAAGCATTGGTTGATCGATTTGCTCACCAGAAAACCATTGTTCTATCTGGAGCACGATATGAATGGACGCATTTTACGCCTTCAGAACTTTCACTAATTTTCAATTCCGCTAAACATATGATTACCTCCCAACTAAAATTATGTGGAGAATCTGTCAGTGAAGATAACAAACTCAAAGTCTCTGATTTTTTTTTTGTGGACAATGAAAAACATATTGATTACGTGATCAGCGGTGGTTTTCTTGACACCGATAAATTTTAAGCCTATGTTTAGGTGTTTTTTTTTGGCTCTATTTATTTTGTTTAGTCATTTTAAGCCTATGTTCTGTGACCGATTAAACGTAATTACATTTTCTTATCTTTATCTGTTTAATCACATTTATTATGTTTAAATTATCTTTATTACAATTCTTTCATAACCAAATTTGTCATGAGAATTTGTTGCAAGAGTTACAATTTTCATGATAATATTTTTAATTGCCATTATCTTGTAGTTATTGTTATTAATAACTCATTTTATTATTATTTTTATTACCATTCTTCGGTAATTATTGTTAAGTAACTCATCCTATTACCATTATTTGATACTTACCATAGTTATTTATTTTATGTGATCATAATAAACATTTTGTTAAAGGAAAAACATATTGTGTGCCTTCGTCAAAGTGATTGACGGAGAGGGAATCAAGCAATTACCGATTAACATCAATCAGCATGGATTACGAACCAATCAGTAGTTAATGTCATCATTATAATTGTTCTTTCCAATGTAATTCTCACCCTATATAAAGGGATTATGAAATGAAATGAGTAGACCATTCCAATCTCCATTTACTTTTACACGTTATCAGCACACTTAGAGCAAATAGCCAAAAGAAACAAATCCTAATTTTCTAGTTTCTTTCCGTCGAAAAAAAAAAAACAACCAAAACCCTAGAAGAAGAAAAAAAAAATTTCTTTTCTGCCGCAGCTGTAAACACAAATAAAAAAAATTCTTCCTCGTGCAGCAGCCCCACCCTCTGCTAGGGCTGGCAATTTGGGCCGAACCAACCGGATTTCAAACCGGCCCGAACCGTTATGGGCAGAAATATCGGCTACTGAGAATTCGGCTCGGCTGAGCCGTACCGAAGCTGCCTCTTCGGCTCGGCTACGGTATGGATATATGCATATCGTCGGTATACCGTACCGACCGTATATACATACATACCGCATATATATACGAAAATTAATAAAACTTGGTAAGAGGTAAGGTTCGAACCTTAGACCTCTTACACAGACCCACTGCCCCCAACCACTGGAGCACACTCAACTCTTACTAATATTTATACAAACTTTATATTTATGTGGTCCTAGCTCTTACTATCGACTTAAAACAAAAGGCCTTTAATCATTGTTTCTCTTCTTTCGGTATCTTCTTTCTTCCTCCTCCTTTCATCAAATGCAATTACAGAATGCAGAATGCCCTCCTCCTTCTCTCTTCCCTTTATTCTTCTTCTCTCTTCGTCTTCTTTGTTCTGGGACTTGGATTTATCAAGTTAACTGTTGAAATAGCTGACTTCTATGAGGTTTCTTTCTTCGTTTTTTCCTCCTCTCCCTCTTCTTCTACTGCTGGTTTTGGATTTGAAACTATAAAATCCCCAATTCCCAAAATCCAAGAGTCAAAATCTTCAGTTGTTCCTCCATAGAACACAGATTGGTCCTGTGAATTTCTACTTTACAAAACACCATCGGGTCCATAAATTTTGAATCTTTACATGCAAATCTAGAAGAAAAGGACTGTATCAGATTCTCTTTTTCATCATCCGATTCCAGATTTGGCTCTCCTTCGGTATACTGATCTCGAGCAGAAATTCCGGTATACCGATCCGTCGGTAACTGACGCCGGCGGTTCGGTTTCGGTTGCAATTTTGGGAAACCGACCTCTGATCGGTCGGTAGTCGGTTGATGAAAATCATGCTCGGTATTCAACCGAATCCAGCCCTACCCTCTGCCATCACCACCACAGCACACCACTACCAGCAGCCACAGACCGGCCTCCAGCCAGCCCAGTCGGTCGCCTGCTCCGATCACACCACCGCTGCCGGACAGCAAGATCGATCTTCTGGACCACAGCCCACTGCATTGCCGCCTGCAATACACCGGCCTGCAGCACACCACCGAATCTCTAGCCTACGCCGATCCCCCCTGCAGCAGCCCGAGTGACTGCCCAGCCCCGGCGATCCGTCGCAGCCCAGCGTGACAAGCAGCCACCTTCACCAACCTGCGCCCCGGCGACAAATCCCAGCAGCCGGCCTCATCCTTCCAGGACACGAAGCTCCACAACCGGCCTCACCCTTCGTCAGCTCACCCCTCCAGCCTCAGCCCAGCGCCCTCCACACCCAACCAGCCAGCCACCCGTAACCCAGAAAACCAGAAAAGAAGAACAGGCGGAGGAGAAAGAGGAGAGAGGAAAGAAGACGCGGAAAAAAAAAGGTGTGACCCGACCCAAAGAAACGGACCCGGCCCAACAATTTAAAAAAAAAAAAAAAGGGGCTCTGCAGCCCAGCCAGAAAAAAAAATAATAGGTCTTGCGGCCCAGAGAAAAAAAAAAGAGAGGCCTTGCGGCCCAAACAAGAGAAAAAAAAGAGTAGGCTTGCAGCCCAGCAAAAAAAAAAAAAAAAGGCCCATTAAGGAAAAGAGGAAGCAGCCCAGTTTTTCTCAAACCCAAACACATCGCTTCGCACGCCTGCATCAACACGCGCGTGTGCTAGGATTGTTTTATCGAAATCAAGTATGTTTTCTTTATTTTATAGTATGATTTTAACAAAGCATGCTTTATACTTTATTGTTTATGCTTTTATTATATTTTGTTATTAAGCATGTTTAATTAGATAATTTTGATTGTTTTAAGCATGCCTTATTATTTATGTTTTATATCATTATATTTAAGCATGATTTATAAGTATGTTTAAGCATGCTTTATATTTTATTGCTTATGTTTTTATTATGCAATTGTGAGCATGTTTTGTGATTTTTTATTTACTCTTATATAATTATTCCTAAGCATGCCTTTATATTATGTTATTGTTTATATTTTATTTTACGCATGATATATTATTATTATATGTTGTATATTTGTGCAATTTGAGCATGTCATGTAGTTTATTTTTATATGCTATGTTTTTATTTATTCTTAAAATGTGTTATAGTTATTTTGTATACAACAACATATAAAATTCCATTTTGCCATGATAATGAAAATTCATGCGCATTATACACACAACATTACCGTGATAAGAATTTTCACATAGCATCGAAAAAAAAATGGGACCATTATGAATCTTGGTCTTGAAATCTAATTCTATATTTGGAAAATAATTTACTGGATTTTTTATGACTGCGTAATTTATATCTTCTCTCTTGTTTATGTGATGGTTGATCCAACTCGACCTGAGTTTGACATCTTGGACTCAGAAGGACTTGAGTACCATCGTTGGGTTTCCGATATGGAAACTGCCTTTGTGGCAAAAGACTACACTGCCATCATTACTGATCCCAAAGATGATGAACTATCTAATAAGGTGAAAGCAGATGCCTTAATTTTTCTGAGGCGACATATTGATCCTAGCCTACGCTGGAAGTACCTTCAGTTGAAGACACCCAAAGCACTGTGGATGCCCTTAAAGGACGTTTTGGGAACATTCACGATACTTTGCTCCCAGGACTGGCTGTTCAGTGGAATGGAATCCGCTTGCTTGACTATAAAAAGGTCAATGACTTCAACAAGGACATGTTGCGCTTAAAGGCACGTCTCAATTTCTGTGGAAGGGAAATCACAGAAGATGATATGATCTACAAGACTCTGACCACCTTTCCCAATTCAGCTTTTATACTAGCGAACTAGTATCAGTTGGATTATGACAACAAAAGAATCACAACCTTCAATAAGTTGATAAGCCTACTGCAAGTGGCTGAGAGACAAAATAAGATTGTCTTGAATAACAATGCCAGGCCCACTGGGACAAAGAAAATTCCCGAGGCTAATTATGGAAAAAAAGGTGGAAATAACTCCAATGTAAGGGGGTTTAGACGTGCTGATCCCTACCCACGTGGCAACAATACACCACATGGAAAGGGACATGGGGATCATGGAAACAAGATGCCAAGGAAAGTTGACAATGAACCATGCTATAGGTGTGGATTCATTGGGCATTGGTACAAGAACTGCCAAGCAAACAACAGCAACAGAGTAGCAGCCAATTAAGAGGTATAGAGAGTCTAAAGAACAAGTGGCTCACTATATGGAAGAAGGAGGTCATGACCTAGACGTCAACCTTACAGTTGCAGACTCCAATGGCAAAGAGGAACTTGCTAAGTCAATGGATGCTCTCAATCTTGACTGATCTGCTTTATTCATTTTATTTTCCAAAGACAGTTGTGAAGGCATAATGCCCCATTTTTAATTAGACTATTGTTTGGTCTTAAAGTTTATTTTCAATCATGGATTGATGAATAAGATTTCTGAACAAGACCTTGATTTGATTATCGTTGGCTTATTAATAAATTTTGAATTTTATTCTGAAGCACTGAATTTATTCAAATTTATTTACTATACACATATTTACATGGTTCGACATAGCACTATAAAGATGTAAAGCAATACATCTAGAGAAAAATTATTAGAATGAAAAGAATACCATTCTACGCAAATAGAAATACTCTAAAGAATATGAGTTATATTCTCTAAATACCTCCCATTTATTTGTAGGAATGAATGGAGGAGAACTTGAGTGCTTAGATGATAGTGGGACTACCCACATAATATTAAGAAATAGGCAATTATTCATTGAACTAATAGCCTATAATTCCTCTGTGACTACGATGATTGGATTATCAAAACTAATAAAATGGCGAGGAACTGCCAAATTTTTTGCTGCCTAATGGCGCAACATTTAAAGTCACAGACGCTCTATATGCACCAAGAGCTAATCGAACCTTGTTAAAGTTTCAAAGATATTCGTGCCAACGGTTATCATGTAAAAACACACTGTGAGAATGGAACTGAATACCTTGATATTACATCTAATGACTGTGGAAGGAAACACATCTTAGAGAAACTTATGAGTCAATTTAGTGGACTGTACCTCACTACGATTCGGATAATTGAATCCTATACTGTCACCAACAATGAAATGTGGGACACTGACTCATACAGGCTTTTGCATGACCGCCTATGGCACCGAGGTCGTGACATGATGATCCGTATTTTTCAAGAACTCACACGGACATCCCTTCTTTCGAGTGAAAAATGGGAGAAAAATCCGCCACACTGCAAGGTGTCGGTTCTAGGATTGCTCAAATGCAGTCATTGCTTTCTGAAGTACCAGAAGCACTACCTCCCTCCCATTATGCCTCATTGACTATTTCAAAGGCACATCACTCGTTTTGCAAAGTCTGCTCTTTAGCAAAAACAGGATCGAGACCTTCCTATGCTAAAGATACAAAACAAAACATTCCATTCTTACAAAGGATACAAAGAGATGTCTGTGGACCTATCCATCCAAAATGCGGACCATTCAAGTACTTTATGGTTCTGGTGGATGCTTCGACAATCTGGTCACATGTCGTTTTATTGTCCACAAGAGATGCTGCAATACTCCTGGCACAGATTATACGTTTAAGGGCTCACCACCCTGACCACCCTATCAAGTCTATAAGGCTTGATAATGCTGGAGAGTTTACATCAAAAGCATTTGATGATTATTGCATATCTATTTGGATCGATGTAGAGCATCCTGTACCCCATGTGCATACACAAAATGGTCTCGCAGAAGCCACCATCAAAAGGCTACAGATGGTGGCTAGGGCATTGGTTATGCGCACTAACCTGCCTATCTGCATGGGGTTATGCAATATTGCACGCAGCTTTACTTATTTGTTTAAGACCCACAGCTAGCCAACCATTTTCTGCGTACCAGTTGGTAACTGGATATGAGCCTGACACTTCACACTCACGCATATTTGGTTGAGCAGTATATGTGCCTATTGCGCCCCCACAGCGCACCAAAATGGGTCCTCAGAGACGATTAAGTATTTATGTTGGATACGAATCCCCAACAATTATCCACTATTTGGAACCCTTGACAGGCGATCTCTCTACCCCTAGATTTGCGGATTGTCACTTTGATGAGACAGTCTTCCCGTCGTTAGGGGGAGATAGGAAAAAGGATTTTCCAAGGGAATGACAGGAATTGTCGTGGTTTGTCCCCACTTTGTCTCATCTTGATCCCCGCACTTCATAAAGTGAAAGTGAAGTGAAAAGAATAATCGATCTTCAGAACGTAGCAGATTCGATGCCTGATGCGTTTACTGATATCGTAAAAGTGACGAGAACACATATACCAGCTGCAAATGTGCCTGCAAGGTTAGAAGTAGGGATTGCAAAAATCCCTAGCGGGGCGGAGCTCCATTGGATACCCGCCCCTAATGGGGGGTATTTTCGGGGACAAATGGGGAATGGGGATGGGGATCCCCAATCCCCGGTATCTAAGATTGGGGATGGGGCGGGGATGGTATTGTGATCCCCATCCCCAAACCCGCCCCAATAATATATACATATATTTAACTTATATATATTTTAATTTATTTTTTATAATACAAGTCACAAATATATATATTTACTACTTTATTTTAATGGCTACACTTTTACTTTAATGGTGTTTTGACTTTTGCACTTACTGAATTATGATTTATGAATTTAATCATATTTTAAATTTATTTGTTGTAGATTTTGATTTAAAAAAAAATAATATGAGAAAAAATCATTTTATTTATTAAATTCTTATTGGGGATTTGGGGCAGGTTTGGAGGCTTAGTCCTCAGTGGGGATGGGGACGGGGAATCCCCAATATATTTTTATTGGGGATTGGGGCGGGGATGGGGGTAGATAATGACTCCGGGGATGGGGATGGTATTGTGATCTCCATCCCCAACCCGCCCCATTGCCATCCCTAGTTAGAAGTCCCTAACAAGGGGCACGGTGCCGCAGATAGAGGCACTGCAACCGCACCTAGTGGAGGTGTGGTTGAGGCCGTGGCTCTCCAAGGAAGAGGGGGAGGTCACTTGGTTCGATTGACACTCACCCAAGGAAGAAGAGGGTGCGTAAGGCACAAACCAATCATCAATGTATAGAATCCCTCTCATGAGATTGTCTCTGATTATAGTTACGTCCATGAATCAATACTGGAGAACAAAGGATTCCAGAGAACAAAGAAATCTCAAAGGATTACGAGAGTGCGTATGAGTTGATAGAACAAGGAATCATAGAGCACGATGATATCGAACCACGCTCTGTTGAAAAATGTCAACAAAGAGCAGATTGGCCTAAATGGAAAGAATCAATCTAGGTAGAATTAGATTCTCTGACAAAGAGACAGGTATTTGGTCAGGTAGTGCTAACCCCACCAAGTTGTAGGACATAAATGAGTCTTTGTCAGAAAGCGTAATGAAAAGAATGAAGTCCTGAGGTACAAGGCTCGCCTTGTGGCCCAAGGTTTCTCACAATGCCTTGGAATTGACTACGAGGAGACATACTCTCCCGTAATGGACGTTATAACGTTCCACTACTTAGTTAGCTTAGTAATTTCCGAAGGACTGGAAATGCAGCTCATGGATGTGGTTACTGCATATCTCTATGGGGATCTAGATTCAGAGATATATAAAATGCCTAATGGCCTTACATTACCCAAGTCAAGTGACTCTAAACCACAGAGTGCGTTTGCAATTAAGTTGAAACGCTCACTTTACGGATTGAAACAATCCAGACGGATGTGGTATACCCGTCTAAGTGACTACTTGATTGGGAAGGGATATAAGAACGATGAATTATGCCCCTGCGTATTCATAAAGAAAACAAGTTCCGGATTTGCAAATTGTAGTAGTATATGTCATAACTGGTACTCTTGATGAAATAAGAGAAACCGCGAGCTACTTGAAATCCGAATTTGAGATGAAGGATCTTGGAAAAACTCGATTCTATCTAGGTCTTGAACTAGAACACCAAGTTTGTGGAATATTAATCCACCAGTCTGCATATGTCCAAAAGTCAGGCAATATAACATGGACTAAGCACATCCTGCTAGCACTCCCATGATCGGTCGAAGTTTGGATGTAAGGAAAGATCCATTTCGTCCAAAGGAAGATGACGAACAGGTATTGGGAGCTGAAATTCCCTATCTAAGTGCAATAGGCGCATTATCGACCAGACATTGCATTCTCAGTGAACTTGTTAGCTAGATTTAGCTTAACGCCAACGCAGCGTCACTGGAATGGTATCAAGAACATTTTCGATACCTAAAAGGAACCATTGACTTGGGACTGTTCTTTCCCTACAGAGAGACAAGAGGGACCGCAGATGGAACTGCAATCCCTAAAGAAAATGTTGATGGCGAAAACGCCACTCACTACACTAAAACGCCAAATGACGTTTTGGTCGGTTTTGCTGATGCTGGATACGTATCTAACCCACATATCATTCCCAAACTGGTTATGTATTTATCAATGGGAACATAGGGATATCTTGGAGATCAACCAAGCAAACCTTTGTGGCTACCTCCTCGAACCACTCAGAGATCATTGTTCTACATGAGGCGGTTCTTGAGTGTGTATGGTTAAGAACTATCATTGCACATATTCGAGGGACTAGTGGTTTGCGTTCTACCACTGAAGAGCCTACTTGCATTTACGAACACAATGCAGCTTGCATCGAACATATGAAGCTAGGTTATATTAAGGGTGATAACACAAAACACATATCGCCAAAGTTGTCCTACAATCAGCAACAACAGACTCCCTCAAGATTCAAATGAATCAAGTAAGGTCTGAGGAGAATGTGGCAGATTTGTTCACCAAATCATTGCCTAAGGACACATTTGAGAAACATGTGAAAACATAGGAATGCGAAGACTTTCCAAGCTCCCTAGATTAATGTAAGTATCAGGGGGAGGTGTAGACTTCAGGGGGAGTCTAACACACACATGTCATACTCAAATGTAAAAGGTGCGTTGTGCTCTTTTCCTTCGACCAAGGTGTATTTTGTCCCACAGGGTTTTTATTGTTACTTGGCAAGGTTTTTAGTGAGGCAACAACTCATGCACCATTTCGTCTTTGACTTGGCACAAGGGGGAGTGTTAAAGGAAAAACATATTGTGTGCCTTCGTCAAAGTGATTGACGGAGAAGGAATCAAGCAATTACCGATTAACATCAATCAGCATGGATTACGAACCAATCAGTAGTTAATGTCATCATTGTAATTGTTCTTTCCATTGTAATTCTCTCCCTATATAAATGGATTATGAAATGAAATGAGTAGACCATTCCAATCTCCATTTACTTTTACACATTTATTATTTATGATTATTTTTGTCATATCTACCTCATATGATTATGTCGTGTTAGAAAAAATAACAAAATTATTTTCCATCGCTGGGACTTGAACCCAGGTCTTTTTGGATGCGAGCCAAATATTTTAACCAATTAGACTACAACAATTTTATTGATTATTTTGTTATAATGTTATATTAATGCATGTATCAATTATAGACACTAAATAAGTACCCCTTTATTTTTGGCATATGGTACTCACATATTGGTATCTGTTAAAAAGGATTGACTTACTTTGTAGAGAATAAGAAACGTATAAAGAGAGATGAGGGGAAAATAGAGAAGTATATTATTCAGTCTTAGAGGCCTCCCTTATATAGAGGTAGGGTTTACATGATAAGTGTTTAAACTATTGATATATTACATGTAGGTCCCTAACTAATAACGTGGACAGCCACATAAGAAATAATATTTACAACACTCCCCCTTGGATGTCCACCAATTGATGATGGCATTGGACGCGCTTATTGTTGCCTCGTTAAAAACCTTGCCAGGTAACAAAAACCCAGTGGGATAAAAATAACCCTGGTCGAAGGACAAAAAGAGCACAACGCGCATATGTCCTAGGCATGTTTCTTGATGCTCCCCCTGATTGCAATCTCCCCCTGATCTTTGCATGCGTCGCTTGATAGCTTCGAGAGTCGTCTCAATCCGATCCCTTCCACTAACTTCTGGAAAGTACACTTAGGTAGAGATTTGGTGAATAAATCAGCCAAGTTTTCGTCGGATCGAATTTGCTTCACTGCAATTTCTTGATTCTTTTGAAGCTCATGAGTGTGAAAGAACTTTGGCACGATATGCTTAGTCTTGTCACCTTTGATGAATCCTTCTTTAATATGAGCAATACAAGCAGTATTGTCTTCATACATGACCGTTGGTTTGTCAGTTACTGAAGGTAAATCACAGGTGCTTCGAATGTGGCGAATCATGGATCTTAACCAAAAACATTCTTGGCCAGCCTCATATAAATCAATTATTTCTGAATGATTAGAGGAAGTTGCCACGAGTGTTTTCTTAGATGATCGCCATGAAATTGCTGTGTCTCCACAAGTAAAAACATATCCTGTTTGAGAGCGACCTCTATGCGGATCAGAGAGATATCCTGCATCAGCATATCCAACAATCGTGGGATTATCAACAGATTTATTAGTGTAGAATAAACCCATATCTGTTGTACCACGAAGGTAGCGTAAAATGTCCTTTACGCCTTTCCAATGGCGTGATGTTGGAGCAGAGCTATATCTTGCCAATACACTAACTGCAAATGCAATGTCTGGTCTTGTACATTGTGCCAAATAAAGTAGGGCACCAATAGCACTAAGATATGGTACTTCTGGACCAAGGATAATTTCGTCATCTTGTCTTGGACGAAATGGATCTTTCATAGTGTCAAGACTCCGAACAACCATTGGGGTACTCAGTGGGTGAGCATTTTCCATACCAAATCTCTTCAGAATTTTTTCTGTATAAGCAGATTGATGGACAAGAATCCCACTATCCAAATGCTCAATTTGCAGCCCAAGGCAATACCTTGTTTTTCCAAGGTCTTTCATTTCAAATTCTTTCTTTAAATATTCAGCAGTTTTTTCAAGTTCTGAAGAACTTCCAATCAGATTCATGTCATCGACATAAACTGCGACTATTGCAAAACCAGAATTTGATTTCTTAATGAACGCAAGGACATATAGGATCATTGACATATCCTTCCTTAAGTAGATACTCACTGAGGCGGTTGTACCACATTCGTCCAGATTGCTTCAATCCATATAAGGATCGTCTCAGTTTGATTGAGTACATACTGCGTGGTTTTGTAGTTGCTTCAGGCAACCTAAGTCCTTCTGGGACTTTCATGTAGATATCAGTATCTAACTCACCATATAGGTATGCAGTAACAACATCCATAAGTTGCATATCAAGTTTTTCCGAAACTACTAAACTTATTAGATAGCGGAATGTGATAGCATCCATTACGGGAGAATATGTTTCCTCATAATCTATCCCAGGCCTTTGTGAAAAACCTTGCGCAACAAGTCGCGCCTTATATCTTGCAATCTCATTTTTCTCATTACGCTTTCTCACAAATACCCATTTATATCCAACCGGTTTGACATTGGGTGGTGTTTGGACAACAGGTCCGAAAACACTGCGTTTTTCTAGAGAATTTAGTTCAGTTTGGATTGCATCTTTCCATTTGAGCCAGTCATGTCTCTGTCTACATTCATTAACAGAGCGAGGTTCAGTGTCATTGCCTTTTATTATTTCAGTAGCTACTGCGAATGAGAATATATTGTCTATGATCATATCTCTACGATCCCACAACTCATTGGTGTACACGTAGTTTACGAAAATTTCCTTATTTTCAGGTACCTGAGCCTCTTCATGGGCTGGTGTCTCACCGATGTCATTTTCCTCTTCTGTAGTCACAGAATCATGAATTGTGGATCGGACATTAATGTCTTGCCCAATATTCTCTTCAGGGGCCATTTCATTAGGATTCAGATGTGCCTTTGTTTTCCTCTTTCTAGAAACTGAATCTTTTGAAACTACAGGTCTGCCACGCTTCAGGCGTGCAGCAGATGGCTCATTGGCCGCCACATTATTTTGTCCAATTTGGACATTAATCCTTGCCGGTGCATTTATTGCTGGGATATGTGATCTTGTCACTTTTGCTGTGTCAGTGAATGCATCAGGCATTGTGTAGCAATATTTGAAGGTGCAGAATCCTTCGTACTTCAATTTCACTTTCTTTAGTACGAGGTCAAGATGAGATATAGTGGGTACAGTCCATTAATTCACGACGTTCATTTGGAACAGTCTTATCTCCCCCTAACGGCGGGAATATTGTCTCATCAAAATGGCAATCTGCAAACCGTGCGGTGAAGGTATCACCCGTCATGGGTTCTAAATACCGAATAATGGATGGTGAATCAAAACCAATGTAGATTCCCAATCGACGTTGAGGGCCCATTTTTGTTCGTTGTGGCGGTGCAATAGGCACATAAACAGCACAACCAAATGTTCGAAGATGGGAGATATTGGGCTGGCTCCCAGAAACAAGTTGTAATGGGGAATATTGATGGTTGGCTATGGGCCTCAACCGAATTAAAGCTGCTGCATGCAAAATTGCATGTCCCCATGCAGAAACTGGCATCTTTGTTTTCATTAGCAAAGTGCGAGCTATTATTTGAAGTCTCTTAATAGAGCTTCTGCCAAACCATTTTGTGTATGAACATGAGGAACTGAATGTTCAATTTCAATTCCCATAGACATGCAATAATCATCAAACGTTTGAGATGTAAATTCACCAGCATTGTCTAAACGAATGGACTTGATAGAGTAGTCCGGGAATTGAGCTCGTAATTTAATTATCTGAGCAAGTAGTTTGGCAAATGCCACATTAGGGTAGACAAGAGGCAAACATGTGACCATCTTGTAGAGGCATCAACTAGGACCATAAAATATCGAAATGGTCCACAAGATGGGTCAATAGGTCCACAAATGTCCCCTTGAATTCTTTGTAGAAAAGATGGGGATTCGATATCTATCTTTGCATAAGATGGTTTAACCACCAATTTCCCTTGTGAGCAGGCTTTGCAAGGGTTGCTTGGCAAAACAATATGTTTAGTCATCAATGGATGTCAATTGGAATTTGTAATGATCCTACGCATCATGGTGGATCCAGGGTGACCCAAACGGTCATGCCAAAGCATAAATGTTTGTTGATTTTTGAACTGCTGGTTCACAACATGGTATGCCTCAATTGGTTGAATAGTTGTGTAATACAACCCAGATGATAGGGCAACCAATTTTTCCAATATATGCTTTTGGCAGTTTTTATTGGATGTAATGCAAAGATATTCCACATGATTATCATTCGTGGTCTCAATGTGGTAACCATTTAAACGGATATCTCTAAAACTGAGGAGATTTCTTCTGGATCTCGAAGAATATAAAACCTCTTGAATGGACAATTGAGTTCCATTGGGTAGCCTAATGTGGGCTCTTCCGGAGCCTTCAATCAGGTCTGCAGGACCTGAGATAGTAGTCACATTGGCTTTAGAAGGCGTTAAAGTGGAGAAATAAATCCGATCGCGAAGGATTGTATGTGTAGTGGCACTGTCAGCAAGACATATTTCTTCTCCATCCTTCATAAGTTGAGAGCATCCAAAATCCATGTTCATGCCTTCATAAAAAAAAAAAAATAAATAATAATTAATTAATTAGTTTGACTAAGGCATTAAAACATGATATTATAGATCATTTATAGATAAAAACAATTTAGTCATTCATTTTGGTACTAGAGAAAAAATATATATATATATATACCCATCATAATTCCTTGACGTAAAAAAAAATAGATGCATCATAGACCACATGCAATTTAATTAATGAGCTCCAGAAAAAAAATATAGGGAGGCCCCTTATGCAATTTAATTAATGCATCATAGACCACATGATAGAGCAAAAATATCCAGAAAAAAACTTCTTTTTATTGCCTTGCAAAATAGCTAGGAACAAACCAGACTAAAAAAAAATCAGAGGCCTAAACAAAAAGGTGACTAATGTAGGAAGAAAATTTTAAAAAAATGCCTAAACATAGGCTGACAACTAGTAGTCGTTAAGAATTCCACCACTGGTCATATCATCAAAATTGCTTCCATTGTTCGCAAAAAAATCTGAGACATCGAGCGGAGTAATGTCTATAGGCTCAGATGAATCCCAAGGGTCAGAGTGGTCAATGTAGTTTGTCTCCACATGTTTCTTTTTCAAGGAAGCTTTGTAGAGGGCCACCAAATGGTCTTCTGCACGACAGGTGCGAGCCCAATGGCCTTTACCACCACATCTAAGACAAATACTGTCTTCATTTTTATGAGGTTTGATCAGCTGACCATTCCCTTTAGTAATTGACGCGCTCAAAGTAGCACGCAATTTAACCCTTTAAAATGTCATCGTTAGTATATGGTAAATAGGGATCGTTCTATCCGAAGATTGAGGGTACACCTGTAATTGTGTAAACAAATAAAGAAATTAAACAATAAGAAGTATTATTTACAAAAATAAAACAAAGAAAAGAAATATATACAAGTAAACACAAATAAGGGGGTTTTATGATTGTAAGATTGAAAATTAAAATAAATAAAATAAAGAAAATGTAAAAACACATATACAAGGGTGGAACGTAAGGAACAAAGATAAAAACTACATCCATATGCAAGAAATCCGGTCACAATTCTAATAGTTGGTTATCTATGAGACGAGAATATATCAACCAAGAAACAAAGAACAAAGCAACCAATGTCCCTTATTTTACTTCCCTTTACACAATTGATCAAGCAAAGCACCTAACCAATATTTGAAAACAGGTTTCACACAATCAAAGCAACCATGCAAACTCAAGTTTCAAATCATTAAGAGCAAGTGAAATTTTCAATAATTGTATTAATCCTAGTACACAAAGCATGTCTATTCAATAACACAAACCAATTGATTTCGACTTTTGTCCAAAGCCTTTACTACTTATTCGAATTAGGGTCACAAAGCATGAACCTAATTACTAGCTCCAATTATATGCAATCATTCTAAGTTGCGCACCAAAGAACAAAAACATATAAAAGTTTTCCATAAAACAAAATCAATTGATCAATCTCACATAAGTAACATATAAATCAACATATAGAAATCACAACTTTATTTCAAAACATATAAACGGGCTTTAAACTTTGCCCTTAACATTATTTGTTAACTAGAATTCATAGTTCTACAAATCGAAGCAAAGAAAACCAAATGAGGTTACAAGGAAAAAGATTGAAATACACCGTGAATGGAATGGATGATGGAGAGCTTGAGACGTTGATCTTGAATCTTGAAAGCAAGGCTTCATTATCACGGCACAAGGTGGAACGATGGCTGCTAGGATTGCTCACGGCTTCTTCTTCTTCTCCTCTTTGCTTGAAAATGCAGAACTAGAAGACTAGAGAATGAAAAAGAAAATGGAGAGGAGATGGAGAGACAAAGAAGATGAAATGGGTGAAGGAAGAGATGTGTATATTTTTCTTTGTCACCCTCCTCTATTTATTTATAGTCTTGGAATAGAAATCTTCGACCAATAGGAATCCTCCACAAGCAATTCTAACTCAATTTGATTTAGAACTCCCAAAATATCTCTTTTAGGTTGTAGAAACCAAATTGAGTTAGAACTTCTTTGACAAAACAGATTTCCGGCAGACTTGACCTCAGTGCACTAAAATAGTCAGAACTTCTTCTAGAAAATAGATATCGACGAGTTGTAAAAATTTCTGGAAACTAGACATCCGTAGCTTTCCAACCATATAAAGATCATAATTTTCTGAGCTCTGAACGATTTTTGACACTCTGTTGAAGTTGACTGATCTGCACTGGCAGTTTTCCGAATCTGTAATGGATTTGATTTTTAAAGAACAACTTGTGTCCAATTCGGTAATGATTTTCTTGAAACTTCTAGATGCTTCCATATGTCTTCCACAGGTCTCCTAGTATGAGTAAAACTCCATTTTACCTGTAAAAACACTAACTAAGTTAAATTGATCAAGATAAAGGAAATAACTTAGCAAAATATAGGGTTTAAACATTATAAACGTCACATTTTATGCTCCTATCAGTAATCTTGGCATTGTTCCTTGGGCCCAACTGCAGGTTGTAGCCCCCACGAGCTTGGTCATTTTGTCGACCCTGACCACGTCTATGACCACGGTTACGGGCTTTGCCATGCCTTCCACCACGTCTATTGCCATAACCACTAGTAAAAGTAGCATTCGCTTCAGGGAATGATTGTGATCCTGTGGGGCGAGACTGATGGTTCTTCATTAAGAGCTCATTGTTTTTCTCAGCCACCAGAAGACAAGAGATGAGATCAGAATATTTGGTGAATCCTCTTTCTCTGTATTGCTGCTGTAAGACTATTGGAGGCATGAAAAGTGGAGAAGGTCTTATGGCCTGAGTTATAGTTTCTCCACAAAGATTCATTTGGGAGGTGATCCTGAACATGGCAGAATTATAATCTATCACAGAACTGTAATCTTGAAGGCGCAGATGCGTCCATTCATAACGTGCTCTAGGGAGCACAACAGTCTTTTGGTGAGCGAACCTATCTGCCAAACCTGTCCATAGCTCAAGTGGGTCTTTGACAGTTAAGTACTCGTCCTTCAATCCCTGATGGAGATGGTGGCGCAGAAAACATAGCCTTAGCTTTATTCTGCGGGGACGCTGAGTTTCCTTCCTTGATTGTAGGCCCAAGGTTTTGGGCTTCGAGATGAATCTCTGCATCAAGGGCCCAAGACAGGTAGTTCTTGCCAGAGATGTCAAGGGCGACAAAATCCAATTTTGCCAAATTCGTCATCTTCCTGCCACAATGAAGATGAGGTATGTTAGGATCCATGTATAGTGTTAGAACTACAGGTTCTTAACAAATAAGTAATCAATATCGAGACTTCAGGTTCGAAAAAAAAAATGAACATTGGATCGCAATTATATACACGAAGCTTCAGGTTCGTGTTCTTATGATTAGAACTTCAGGTTCTAAAATTCCGTATTTTTGAACTTCAGGTTCAAACGGATATGTACTCGAAACTTCTGGCTCGAGTAGCAGTGGTGAAACTTCAGGTTCACTTGTATTATGAATATTTAATATGCTTAATTGATAAAACATATAAGATAAATTTAATTAAATAAATATCAGATATGCTATAAGGAATGAAACAGCAAAAATATATCCATTATGTTAACAACATATACCTCATATATATATGTGTGTGTGTGTGTGTGTGTGTGTGTAAAGGAACGTGTTTGCTATTAGGTGTGCAACTGCAGTGTCTTCGTGCGTCACAAAATAGAAAGCAAGGACGCACTGGGACAAGGATTATTTGAAGCTCAATCAAGAAATGAATAAATTATGCAATAATGAGGATGACCGGTTGAAAGAAAACAATGACCGGCTTAAAAGAGAGATGACCAAGGGCCCATAAAACAAAACAACCAAGTAGTAACAAAACAACTATATTAAACTATATATATATATATATATATATATACACATATAGAAACAAAGAACAGTTAGAGATCATGGCCCATAGTAAGCAAACAGAAAGAATCAATAGCCAATAGCCAATAGCCAAATAGGGAGGAAAAACCATGGATTGCAGAAGCACATGGCAGATGAAGAATGAAAAAGAATAAAATAAACAAAACCCCAATACACAACTTGATAAAGTGATAACTATAAAGGTAGTGTGTACTGCAACAAGACGGCATACATAATTGATTATATAGAAAATTTGTTATTGATTATAAGATTGTGGGCTACGATTCCTATATAACAGTATCTCATAAAGGACTTTAGTGAAAACAATCGCATAAACCCTAATATGCCGTATATCTCCATAAACCCTAATATGCATAATTGATATAGATTATAAATAAACTCATAGATCATGAGTTATAGTTAAGAGCAACAACGTTGCACTATAAACTCGAAAATCATCATAGAGTTTTTAAGAAAAATAGCAGAGCGTGCTGATAACGTGTTAAAAAGTATTGATTTACTTTGTAGAGAATAAGAAACGTATAAAGAGAGATGAGGGGAAAATAGAGAAGTATATTATTCAGTCTTAGAGGCCTCCCTTATATAGAGGTAGGGTTTACATGATAAGTGTTTAAACTATTGATATATTACATGTAGGTCCCTAACTAATAACGTGGACAGCCACATAAGAAATAATATTTACAACAGTATCAACAATATCAATTATATTTTCAACAAAATTGAGGTATGTATTTTCATGAGTTTGACAACTTCAATTTAATTTCCTCTTATTATCTTATCTGATAATTTAATATAAAATTGTCACTTTATAATGAGATCGAAACTACATGTTTCTTAATCCAATTACATGTGGACTTAAAATTCCTCCACTGATTGTTATACAATCAAATAGATCGAAACCTCTTGTTTCTTGATCTCCAATTATGTCAGGACATTTGTCCCTTCTCTTTATGAGTACATGTGAACCTCTGTTCACTCCACTTTTAGAACATGCTTCTAATTGTGAAGACTCAAACCAAATGTTTTGAGTATGAGGGCTATGGTTCCTAAATCTATTATTATTCGAGTATACGCTTATGCCCATATGGACTACTGTCTCAGACTCGAAATTTGAGTATATAATTTTGACATTTATTTTCAATGTCAAACAATAATATGAACCACGTGTTCATTAATAAATTCAATTTGAACCATGAATACTCATGATACCTATAAATAATGACAAACATAGTTGTCTTGCATGCATATAATGCAACTATGGATATGATCCATTACAATTGTTGATAATTTTTCACAATTGATGCTTCCAAAAGCTAAGGTAACAATCATCTCAAGAGCTGCAGATCTTAATTGATGGCCGGCTCCAACTGATCGAGCTCGTATTATGTTACCTATGTGGAATATATTGCATATATGTGGTGATGAAATTTTCACCTAAATTAAGTTGTATTAATCAACTATAAGTATACTACTGTATACTGTATCATGAACTAAAAATTTCATTAAGCCAAATGAAAATTATTTTGGCGTGACTAGTGTCTCATTATTTATATCATGTAGAGTTATCTACATACTTTATATTGTTGTATAATACAACAATAATTGCAAATCTTCCTAACAAGGAAATGATAATTTATCGCATATTGGCGAGTTGTCATTTTAATGGGACAATCCTCCCGCCATTAGGGGGAGAAATATCGGTCATAAAAAATGTGAATTGGTGTGAGATTTTATCTACCATATCTCATTTTAATTTTGAGAAAAATCTCAATTCATTATCTTCTTGACTTAAAAATTGGTTTGGGCCTGCCGTCCACCAATGGATTTTCAATCCAATATTTATGAACACATATTTTGTGTGGTCAAATCTGATAGTCTTCCCACCGTTAGGGGGAGGAAAGACTAATGTAACGGCGTGAATTATGTGGGATATATCCACCAAGTCCAATGTTGTAATCGCCCTTTAAGGGAATATTATACAAGCCCTATAACACTCTTCATGAGGTTATACAAAGATCCACATTCTCTAATTAAGTTGTCATAAAGAGACAATACATTCCTAAAAGAGGAATGAGTACTTGATATCAACAAAGCTTATTATAGCTAATGCATGCGTATATGAATGTGTGAGATCGAAATTTGATGATATCTCATCTATAGTAGCGCTATTGAAAATCATCAGGGGCTGTATACTATACCACGTTTCGATGTGTACGTCAACAAATTATAATATTGGCCAAATTGGAAAGAGGCAATTCCAATGAATTTGATTATTGGAAATGTGATGAAATATTTGGACTTTATAACCCCTAAAATATAAGAGGGTGTTCATTCTAGTGAATTAAAATCACTATGACACAAGTCTCTTTATAGAGACATGGGACTTATCATTCTTCTCCAAGTGACAACTTTTCTATAAGTACAGTGTTATATTGACGAGAGACTTAATTATGACATGTTGTCTTGGCTAATATGAAGATCTTAAAGGAAAATTGCTAAAAGCAAATCCCCAAATCCTATGTGTCATTATAAGCATATTGCTTAATCAAATCCTTGACCGATTCATATTGCCAAAGGCAAGTCCATGAATGAATGAGCTTAAAGCTCATTCATGGAATCAAAAGTCTAAAGCTCATACATACTCATTCAATTATGGTCAAAGTGACTTATTGCCTCAATGAGTACTGTGACAAGACTAAGAAATCAAATTCGAATCGTACTCATAATGTTGCAACATATTCTAACTTTCGCGAAATTATGAATTTATCTAGAGCTCATATTAAGCCTATATGAAATTATCAATTATACTAATTGATATTTATGGCTAAGTATGCCATACTTGAATTTCAATGCTCGGATAAAGGTAAATGTGTCAGTTGTTGTTCCTTTATATTGTTATTCTTTAACTAATATTTTTATCTATAATTTGAGCATATGAAATTGGTTCTACTCAGGTAAGATTCATTAAGAATATCATAGTTTTATTGGTAATGCCCTAACATTTGCAGGAATTGCAATTCATGATGAGTCCCCTTTATGCAAAGCACACATAGTTTCACCTATGTGATAGACACACCATATCTAATATACATGGTGCATGTATTTTATTATATACATGATTGAAGCTTGCAACAATTAGGGGGAGATTCTCATCAGGGGGAGCATTCAAAATTATGCTACCTAGGACATATATATGCGGGTTGTACTCTTTTTCTCCTTCGACCAGGGTTGTTTTTGTCCCACTGGGTTTTTGTTATCTGGCAAGGTTTTTGACGAGGCAACATTAAGCGCGTCCAACACCATATCATTTAGTGGTGGACATCCAAGGGGGAGTGTTATAAATATTATATAAATGTGGTTGTCCACTGTAAATACTCATTAGTTATATCCTTATGATGTAAACACTACTCCTATATAAAGGGGTCTAATGAAAATGAAATACACACTTCTACCTCCTCCTACACTTTGTTTCTCTATTCTATCTCTCTCTAATTCTCTAGTTTATAACAAGTTTTTTTAAGTTAAAAATGATTTTTAAGTGTTTTGACAAATATAGTCTCAATTTTAACGGCTTCTAATGGTAGAATTAATAGTAGTGAGTTAAGTGAAAGACGGATGTAAAACTGAGTAAGTGATATTGTTGAAAATACAGTGAGTTAAGTGTCGAATAAGTCATAACTCAGTGACCATTGGTGATATTTCCCCTTTGAAATATGCATAAGTTTGTAATTTACCAACGTAAAATTTTTTTTTTTTGGGGATACCGTGAATGGAATATCTTTTACTTATAATGTTTTGAAATTAACTATAAAATGTAAAACACAGGTGCCAACCGCTATTTCATGCAGTCATGCAGTGTGCTACTGACTTTTTAGCTATTGGTGGGGGTGGTCATTTTGCACTCTATTTGAAGTTTTGAACAATGATCTGTGAGAACTTTGCCTCTCCATCTTCCTTGGTGAACTTTTTTTTTTTTTTTTTCTAATCTAACTGTATTTTCTAAATTTCTTCAATTGTTTTATCTTTATGCAAGATTGAGTGGATCAAGTTCAGTTTCAGAAACCTATGGGAATCCATGTCTTGCAAACTCAGAAGACTTTGATATGAAAGAAGTAGAGGTTTGCACAATGTCTCTCTCTCTCTTTGATAGACACACAGACACACCCACACACACCCCCCATCCGTGGCATGCTTGGACCCATAAATATGAATGTGCATTTATAATTAAACTCAGTGCTCTTTGGCTCCAAAGAAAAAGAAAAAGTGTCAGTCATTTGATTTATCTTTGTATAACGCAGTTATGGGGTTTTGTGTATGCTACCAAGTATGAGGAAGTACTTGCTCAAAGCCGTATGGAGGCACCTGGGATTCGCCGATGGTGAATGCTTCATTGGAACTCATTTTACTGTGGTGGTTAGTATCATCACCTTAGCTGAGGCTTATTATTGTTTCTGACTTTCTGGAGCTGGATGCAACGATGTTACATTATATGGATGACTTTCCTTTTGGAGTTTGTAAATATAAGTCTTTCATGTACATAAAGAATACATAAGCACTGTGTGCCAGCAATTTTGATTAGATAGTGATTGTAAAGGTTAATACTTTTATCATGATAATGATATATTTTCTTCATACATACTGGTTGGTATGTTGAACTATATAAGCCAATCACTGTTCATTGCGACGTTAAATCATAGTTAAAACTTAAAACTAAGGGATACGGGCTGTTTGTTGATTCTAGGGTCATTGAACTGCTGTATCTTGTCCATATAATACATGCTTAGCAGGTGAGAAAATGGATTACTCCAAAATAAAATATGCAGCCCACCCAATCTCGTTTCATCTGGTCAACAATAAAATTAGAAATTCATGACTCCAATAACAGGAATCAAATTCTTTGAACAAATGGATCGACGTGTAAACTTAAATATGACAATTTCAACATCTATGCAAAGAATGAAGACCACAGTGCCCATCAACACTGATGTCAAACTGGATTTCTTGAGAAACAGCAAATGACCTTCCTCAAATTTTCAATTTTTATTTACTTATATTCTTTAAAATTTTCTCTTTCCTAGAATTTCAAAAAATTTAATTTATGGAAAAGGAAGAGGTGGACACGTTCACCCTTCGGTTGTTTATTTCTCTCCCTTGACAACGATGATAAAGCAAAATTGATGTAACGCATAGACATTTTACTGGAACAGTTGTGGACTAATTTGTTTTGTTGGGGTACTTAAATTTTTAGCAAATTATCATTACCTACACTTTTAACCCATAAATTACCATTAGCATGCCTGTTTTTTTGAATTCCCATGCGGTACTGTGCATTATACCTTGCAATCAGATTCCTTCTGTTTTTGAATTGTTTCTATTGACAAATAAATTACAAAACTGCCCTTGTGATTTGGATAATGTGAATTAACACTGCTAAATGTCAGTAGTATTATGAAGAAAGAATATTTCTACAAGCATATTACATATAGTAGCAAATTAACATTGCGTCCTCTTCTTTTATTGCAGCAACCTTCCTATTTGCCATTGCGATTAATCTGTGTATATGACAAATGCAAATATGAGGACTGACTGTTAGTAGTATACTGACCCTCAGTAGTGTATTGACCTCTAGTAGTATACTAGCTTGAGTTCTCCTCTACTCAGTTCTAGCTTCCGAAAATGGGACATGCAGAAAAAATCAGTCAAAAAACCCCCAAGTCCTAGCATTGTTCTATCTCCCTCGCTATTACAACAGGCAAACCTAACCAATCCCTAAACCACGGCTCCCTAACGCAACAAACTCCACAAATTACAAAAGAAAACAACTCTAGAGCACACAAATGCCAACACCTAAATCTCAGATCCAACCAAAATAAATCGGATTCTCTCCTAATCGAAAATATACCTCTTCTTCAAAGTCATCATCTTTCTTGGCCGGCCCGGCCTCGTCATCGGAGCCGCGGTAGTTGTCCTCGATGGCGTCTTCGTTGTCGGAGTCAGCGGAGCGAGCGACGACCTCTAGCTCTTCCTTGTCCTCTTCGTCTCGATTCGTGAGTCGCCTCTGGAGCCTCGATTCCTTACTTCGCTGCCGAAACCTCGCTTTGTTGCTTCGCCGCTGAAATGGAGGTTTTGATTTTGGGGAGAAATGGATTTGTGTGTGTGTGTGAGAGAGAGAGAGAGAGAGAGAGAGAGAGAGAGAGAGAGAGAGAGAGAGAGAGAGAGAGAGAGAGAGAGAGAGAGAGAGAGAGGAGCGAGAGAGCAGAGAGAGAGAGAGAGAGAGAGAGAGAGAGAGAGAGAGAGAGAGAGAGAGAGAGAGAGAGAGCTGATGTATCGTGATAGTGAGTGGCAATTTTCGTAATTCCATAGAAATTTAACTATCCTTTATGTCTTTAATGCAAATAAACCGTTACTATAGCTAGCTGTAAATGACCGCAAGGACAACGTGTCTCTAGACCCTGCGCATGGGAAGAAAATGTAGCAAATTGTAGTTAATGGTAATTATCTCTTAAATTTTCAGATATCTAGAATAAGACGGAATGAAAACGGAAGGATGCTGCCTTTTTGTTTAAAGGTAAGCTCTCACTCTCTCTCTCCACAAAGCGTTGGATCTAGCTTTTGCTATAGGAAATATTCTGTTCAAAATATATTTGGTATCAAATCTTGATTGAATTCAGGGTACAGATATTACATATTGATTAAACTAATACACATGCTAATGACATTGGGATCTTGATGAGAATGACAAACAAGGTTAAAAACTTAAAGCATTGCGTATGCAGTTTCTTTAAGAAGGAGAACAAGTAAAACGCGTTTTTTTGTATCCTCTCCATTGTCTCCTTGTGTGTTTCGCTATGTCAGTCATATTTAAGACTCGAGCTTTTGTTGCTTGTACCTTTCCTATCAGCTAATATCAAAAGTCATGAAAACACCGCTTGATTAATGTTTCTGTAATTTGATACTGTCAATTGCGGTAGCCTGTATTATTCTTTTAGATGTTTCAAAGACAAAAAAGGGAGTTTCCTTGAAGTATCTCGCAATCTGAATCCCATCTTAATCTAGCAAGTAGAAAGAAGCTTGTTAATTTCCTTGAAAATCACACATCAGAAGCTAGTTTCTCCTTATTTTTAGTTCTTGTCTGCAACCATAATATGGCTGTGGAACTAGTGGGAGGAACTTTTCCCTCTTCTTTTCTCTCTGTTCTGTTTGATAGGATTGCTTCCCGTCCTGTTGTTGGCTTCATTCACAGACAGCAAACTACCAATGGACATCTCATCACAAAGTTGAAAGGAAAGTTGCAGTTAGCTAGTTAGAGCACTGCTTGATGATGCGGAGGATAAACAAGTCAGAAACCCAGCCGTAGGGAGTGGCTTGATGAGCTCAAAGATGATCTCTATGTTGCAGATGACTTGCTGGATGAGATCAGGACTGAAGCTCTGTGGTGAAGCTGGAAATAGAATCTGGAAGTAGCAGCAGAAGTCAGGTACAAAACACCAATTCAACTTCCTTCAATGAACTGGACAAGAGTCTTGAACCCAAGATAATGGAGATTCTTGATAGATTAGAATTTATTGTAAGTGAAAGAGATGTGTTGGGTTTGAGAAAAGGTGTCAAAGATAGACTAAAAGTAGGATTACCTACAACTGCTTTGGTAGAAGAATCTAGTGTATATGGAAGGGAAAAGGACAAGGAGATCATCATCGAAAGATTGCTATTGGATGACGCAATTGGAAGTAAGATGAGTGTTTTACCCATTGTAGGCATGGGTGGGATCGGAAAGACCACACTTGGTCAGCTTGTATATAATGATGTATGAACGAAGCAACATTTTGATCTCCAAGGTATGGCTTTTGCATCTCTGAAGAGTGATGTTAGAATGACAAAAGTAATATATGAGTCAATTACGTGACAAACTTATTATATCACAGATCTAAATCTGCTTCAAGTTAAACTCAAAGAGGCACAGGGAAGAAGTCTCTGCTTGTTCATGATGATGTTTGGAATGAGAATTACATGCACTGAGATTTTCCAAAACATCCCTTTGAGTCTGGAGTACATGGAAGTATGATCATTGTGACAACACGCAATCAAGGTTCTTGCTTCTATGATGGATACTCTTCAATCTCACCATCTAATACAGATCTGAGGAAGACTGTTGGTTTCTATTTTCAAAGCAAAAAGTCAGGTGTTAGTGCACACTCAAATTTTGAAGGTATCGGAAGACAAATTGTCAAAAAGTGTAGAGGTCTTTCTTTGGCTGCCAAATCACTTGGGGGTCTCTTATGCTCTTATTGCTCTGAATTGAATTTCAAGGAATGGAATAACATACTGAAGAGCGACTTATGGGAGTTGCCAGATAAGGACATCAATTTTTTTGACAGAAGAAAGAAGTTAGAAAAGACAACCTCAAATTGTTATGGATGGCTGAAGGTCTCTTACAACCTGAAAAAAAAGAAAAAAAGAAAAGAGAATGTTGAAAGAAGTTGGAAATGACTACTTTGACGATCTACTCTCACGTTCATTTCTTCAACATCGATATGGCAACAATTTCATCATGCACGACCTTGTCAGTGATTTGGCAAAGTTTGTATCTGGAGAATTCTGTGTCAGACTAGAGGACAATGCTTCACTCAACATTATGAGCAAGACAAGCCATTTTTCATAAATGAAAGCAAAATATCATGACTAAGAGAAGTTTGACGCTTTATATAAAGCAAAATCGAGGTAAATAATTTCCCTCCCTCCTTCCAGCCAAGGTACTACATGATCTGTTGCCATTGCTACAATGCTTTACCAAGCTCTGTTATTGAGGAGTTTCCTAGTTCAATTCGCAACTTGAAACAATTAAGGCACTTGGACCTATCATCTAATGCTCAAATCAAAATGTTACCGGATGCAGTGTGCGATTCGTATAATTTACAAACATTACTGTTGACAGATTGTCGTGCTCTTACTAAATTGCCCACCAACTTGGCAAGGCTGATAAACTTGCGCCATCTTAATATCAGAAGATACAAAGTTAGGAAAGATGCCCACCACATATGAGAAAAATGAAGGATCTTCAAACGTCAAGTGACAGAATTCAGAGATTAGTTTTTCAGAGTTAAAGAAGCTTTGGCATTTGCGAGAAGTACTTCATATTTCAGGGCTTCATAATATTGTCTATGTCAACCATGCTTTGGAGGCCAATATGGGGGAGAAGAAGTATCTTGATGGACTAGTTTTTTTCATGGACATGTGACACCGTGACACTGACGATTCACAAAAAAAAAAGAAAAAAAAAAGTGCTAGTTAACCTTCAACCTAATAGAAAAGAAAAATGCTAGTTAACTTTCAACCTAAGAAAAGTGCTAGTTACCTTTCAACCTAATAGAAAACAAAGAATTCTCACGATTCATTCGTATGGGGCCACAAGCTTTCCTAGTTGATTCTTTCCATTTGGTTTATCTTCAACTTTCCAATTGTATAATCTTGCTTTTTGCCACCACTGGGGTAGCTACCCTTCCCCCGGGATCTTCATATTATTTGGCTAAATGGTGTAATTTCAATAGGTCGTGAGTTTTACGGCTAAATGGAGAGTCTTCTCTGCTATTGTTGTTCAAGTCTACTTTAATGGGTCCATTTGTTGTTCAAGTCTTTGAGCTTGTCTTTACGCATTTCCATCACTCTCCAAAAATAAGTTTAGCTACTATAAACCTTCTCTTGGATTGACTATTCCATCCTTTAACAATTTGATCCTCATATTTCCTTGTCAATCTTCTCTTGGTTTGATTATTCCATCCATTAACATTTTGATCCACACATTTCCTTGTCAACTCTGTGTACTAGTCAAGTCTTTGGGCGTGTTGTGAGTTTGCATATGTTGACTGAAAAGTAAGCAGAGACAGGTACCTCTCTGAACTAGTAGCGTGTGTATATATATTGAACAATCTCCAGCCAGTTCCTCTTGTAACTCTTCTCAGTGAACAATTCCACAAACTTTGCATATCCATTATTCAAACAATGGAGAGAGTTACTTGGTTCTTCCTGATACACTTGATTTGTTGTGAGGCTATTTGCTGCTTAACTATGGCAACACAAACCAACCTTAACATTACCACAGATCGGTCTGCTCTTCTTGCTCTCAAAGCCCATATCACCAAAGACCCTCAAAACATGATACTCACCAACTGGTCAACCACCACCCCTGTTTGCAACTGGTTTGGAGTCACTTGTGGTGCACGCCATCATCGAGTTGCAAAGTTGAACCTCTCTTACTTTGGTCTCACAGGCACCATTCCCCCTAAGCTAGGTAACTTATCATTTTTGGTTGATCTGTACTTTAGAAATAACAGTTTTCATGGTACCTTGCCTCAGGAATTGGCTCGCCTGCACCGCTTAAAGTTTATTGACTTGGCACATAACGAGTTTACAGGAGTCATTCCATCATGGTTTGGGTCCTTGTCCAAACTTCAAATATTCAGTTTTTCTGGTAATCAACTTTCTGGCTCCATCCCAGCTACAATATTCAACTTATCTGCTCTGCAAATAATTGATCTGGGTTATAACCAACTCTCAGGTACGAACTAAAATTATATGTCACCAAATTATCTGGAACCCTAATCTATTAACACCTTAGCTAGCATGTTAAAGTATAATATACGCTTATTTTTTTAAGTTGCACAACAAGAGTAATTGGAAAGCTAACAACGTTGTAGCGGATATACCTTTATGGTAACAATTTCGTAGATAGGTCAGAAATCGGTTTTGTAGGATTAGCGAAAAAGAAGATAACCTTGCATATGCCCCATACTTGAAACTTCAATTAGAAATCTTGTATGGAGATGATCAACTATAATATATAGTTGTCAATTCTTAAGAAATAGCAAATGAGATTGGCGCTTTAGATCACCCGGAGAAGTTGTCAGTGAACTTCAATGCCTTAATTAAAAGGAGTATTCTTATAGCTGTCTTCAACATGTCTTCTTTGATTATTTTGAGCCTGTATGAAAATAGCATGACCAGAAGACTTCTGTACAATATATGTCAACATCTTCGGACCATTCAAAAGTTGGATTTTTCTTACAACTAGCTTGACGGTCCACTTCCATCCAAATGGTCGCAATGTAAACCACTCTTTTTTATTACATAGCATGCCCATTAATATCATCGCTTAACCCAGATAAAAACCATTGATATTATAGCTCGAACTGTTTGACAGGTATTCGTAAAGTCAGCTGCATATTTGTAATAATCATCTTATTTTGTTCTTATATATCATGATTTATTCCCAAGTAACCAATGTATGGTAATGACTATAAGTTTTCTCAATTGTATATGATTGACACCCTAGCTTGTTAAGGTAAGGAGATCGATATCTAATAAATAGTTATTAACAGGTGGAATACCCAAAGAAATCGGGAACCTAACAATGTTGAAGGAGATCTACCTTGATAGTAATAATTTTGATGAAGGTATGACTTCCATCAATTTTGTTGATTAAAATGGACAATTAGTTACCTTGCGTGTCCCATATTTAAATTTTGTTTATTCTTATGAAATAGTATGGAGTATATCATATATCTTGTATAAGCTAGAATGTGTGTTGATTTTTCAGAAATTCCAAATGAGATCGGCACCTTGAATCAGCTTGAAGTGTTGTTTGTGGAAAATAATGCCTTAAAAGGGCATATTCCTATGGTTGTCTTCAATATGTCATCTTTGACTACAATAACTTTTTATGGAAACAAGTTGAATGGTAGAATTCCTGACAATATATGTCAACATCTTCCAAATATTCAATCCTTGTATCTGTCTTACAATCAGTTTGATGGTCCGCTTCCCTCCAAGTTATGGCAATGCAAACAACTTCTTGAATTACAATTGGGGCGTAACAAGTTCAGTGGAAGAATACCCAAATATATTTGGAACTTAACCCAGATAGAGGAGATTTGGCTTGACACCAACAGCTTGACAGGTATTCATAATCTCAATTTCATATACTTAATTACCATTATATATTTTTATAAACCGGTTCATAGAATTATCAATCCAAAAGATGATATATATGGTCATTTCATATTTTGATAATAATATTATATTGTTTCTAGCCATCATGATTTAGACAAATTTACACCTGTTTTACATAATTTAATAAAAAAGGGTTACTAATTTTCTAATTGAATTAAAATTTTAACTATTTATTTTCTTTTCTCCCCCTATCTTTTCCTTTCTATTGTACCTCTCTCCTAACTTTCCTATGTTTAGAAAAAGAAAAGCAAGAAATAAAAACAAAAAAAAAAAATTTCTCACGCCCAGTGTATGTGGTTTTTCTAGTATCTAATCATGTCAAGGTGTTGATATAATTGTTGCAGGTACCATACCATATGAGATTGGTTATCTTCCAAATTTAGACATATTGACGCTCCGTGAGAATAATTTAAATGGCCATATCCCATCCTCAATCTTCAATATCTCCACAATAAGAATATTAGATCTCGGCATGAATCAGCTTTCAGGTTGCCTCCCAGCAAACACAGGCCTTGGGCTTCCAAACCTAGAAGAGTTCATAGTAGGAGCGAATCATCTCAGTGGAGTAATCCCCAAATCCATCTCCAATGCTTCTGAGCTACGGAGTCTAGAGCCGGGCGATAACTTTTTTTCTGGCTTTATTCCAAGCACTCTGTGCCTCTTGACAAACCTTGAATGGCTCGCATTGTTTAGCAATAATTTGACCATTGATACCTCTACTCCAGAAGTTAATATTTTTTCTTGTCTGGCAAATCTTAGAAATTTGACATTTTTATCATTCTCAAACAATCCATTAAATGCCAAGTTTTCGATTTCCTTAAGTAATTTCTCTGCATCACTTCAAGGTCTTGGTTTTGAATCTTGCGGCATGAGAGGTACCATCCCTAGTGATATAGGAAACTTGAGTAGCTTGATATTGTTATCCATGGAAGTCAATCAATTGAGCGGGCCAATTCCAAGCTCAACGGGAAGACTACATAATCTTCAAGGTTTGTATATGGGTGATAACAGATTGCAAGGATACATTCCAGATGAACTTTGTCAACTAGAAGACTTAAGTGATTTGTATTTGGATAGGAATCAACTCTCTGGTTCTGTACCTTCCTGCTTGGGTAATCTAACAGCATCTCTAAGAACTCTATCCTTATCGTCCAATTTGTTGAATTCCACAATACCATCTTCCTTGTGGGGACTTACAGATATCTTGCAACTAGACTTGTCATCCAATTCTCTAATTGGACCTCTATTAGGTGGTGTTGGTAATTTGAAAGTTGCTACATACATAAATGTATCATATAACCAATTATCTGGTAGTATACCAAGCAACGTTGGGAGTTTACTGAATTTGATCAATCTCTCCTTAGCACATAATAGTCTAGAAGGCCCTATTCCAAGTTCCTTTGCTACCTGTTTAAGCTTAGTACTGTTGGATTTATCTCACAATAGTCTCTCTGGAGTGATTCCAAATTCTCTAGTAGCACTCTCATATCTCAAGTACTTGAATTTGTCTTTCAACATACTCCAAGGAGAAATTCCAACCGGCGGTCCATTCAAAAACTTCTCTGCTGAATCATTTATTTCCAACCGTGGACTCTGTGGTGCATCCCAATTTGAAGTTCCACCATGCAAAAGAAAAACTAGTATGTCTATCTTGAAATATGTTATTCCAGGGATCTTGTCAGCAATGCTTCTAGCGACCTTCATATTTTGGATGCTGATGTTACGCAGAAAAAAGAATGTGAAAGTTGCAGCACATACTATCTTGACGCCTCAAGTTTTATGGAGAAGAGTTTCATACCAAGATCTCCTACGTGCAACAGATGGATTTAGTGAAAGCAACTTACTTGGTATTGGTGGTTTTGGCTCAGTATATAAAGGAACATTGTCAGATGGGATAGAAGTTGCGATAAAGGTTTTCAATTTGGAGTTGGAAGGGGCATTTACAAGTTTTGAGGTTGAATGTGAAGTGCTAAGTAATGTTCGTCACCGAAATCTTGTCAAAGTCATCAGTTGCTGCAGTCAAATTGATTTCAAAGGTCTTGTATTGAATTACATGCCTAATGGGAGCCTTGAGAAGTGGTTGTACTCTCAGAATTCTTCTTTGAACATAATGCAAAGGTTGGATATAATGATAGATGTTGCATCGGCATTGGAGTACCTTCATCATGGTTATGAAGTACCTATTGTCCATTGTGATTTGAAGCCAAGCAACATCCTACTAGATGATGATATGGTTGCACATGTTGCTGATTTTGGTATTGCGAGACTCCTGGGTGGACGAGATTCTATGACTCAAACCATGACCCTAGCCACAATCGGGTATATTGCTCCAGGTGTTGTGCTTTATCTTTCAATTCTGTATGTTGTCCTTAATTATAAAAGTAATTTTGTTTTAAATCAATTATTTATATGCAGAGTATGGAATGGAAGGAATAGTGACCAAAAGAGGAGATGTGTATAGTTTTGGTATTGTAGTGATGGAAACATTTACAAGAAAGAAACCAACCGATGAGATCTTCGTTGGGGACATGAGATTCAATCATTGGGTTGCAAGTGTTCTAGTTGCAGATGCGATAGCTGATTTTGTGGATCCTACTTTACTTAAAACTGAGGAGGATCATGACTTCGTGAGCAAGAGGGAGTGCTTATCATCCATTATGAGATTAGCTATTGCTTGTTCAGCAGAATCACCGGAAGAGAGGGTAAACATGCAGGAGGCTGTAGCCACGCTTAAAACAATCAAGATCAAGTTTTCTAAGGACTCTGCTGCAGAAGGTGTGGTGTTGAACCGTCGTCCTGTTTCATAACCCTTTAATTAATGTGTCGATATATCTTGGCATGGCATTTGATTCAGTACGTAATTATGTAATTGTTTGGCAATGTTGTTCTGACTCATGTTTGGTTGGTAATTCACTCTACTACTCTATATCCAAAAATAACTTCCATCTAGCTCCTTTCACTTTGTAGTTTCTGTGTTTTAATGCTTTGAGTCTAGCTGCATGAATACATATTTTTTAAATTCTTCTATCTTTAAGTTCTCAATGTACTTATCATGGTAGAGTGGCTAGGATTTGTATGAGGTGTCAATACATTGTACTCCAATCATCATATTGTTGTATTCCTTTCTTGTGTCACCTCAGCAATCTATTCATGTAATGCAGCATATTCTTTATCAATTATCTTGATGTTTTAGGAAGCACGAGAATGTTTTACTAGATTAAGCTGTCATCTGATATTCTCATTGCAACTTTCTTGATGGTGGGAAGATTGCAATTTCTTCTGTAATGCAGAACAAAAGACAGTAGATACCAGAAACCATTGATGAGAGAAAATCATAATAAATTAATTGTTTAAGGAAAACTGAAATTGGGAGACAATTAAGTCGTCCTTTTATTGATAATAAGAGCCTCTTTATGTAGAGGATTACAAGACATAGAGTCAGAGCTGTACAAGGAAAGATAATCGTACAATTAATCGGATATCTATGAATATCTCCGAGAATATCTCTAATTCTAAACCCTATTACAACTAGGTCAAGTAACCTAGAGTTTGGGCCAGACACATATTCTGGATTTACTTGAACACTCCTCCTTGTATTGCCCAAACGTGGTGCTCCTCTCGTTGCCTCATTAAAAACCTTGCCGAGTAACAAAAACCCAGTGGGACAAAAATAGCCTCGGTCGAAGGGGAAAAAGAGCACAACACCCACTTCACGTTTTGAGACCATACATGTAGACATCTCCCCCTGATGACTACGGTCTTGGGAGTTTGGATAACTTCTGCAAACGATGCTACCAACATGTTTCTCAAAAGTGGAATTTAGGCAATGACTTAGTGAGCAAGTCTGCCACACTATCCTCAGATCAAACCTAGTTCACTTTGATCTTAAGGAGTGTCTGTTGTTGCTGATTATCCTTGGTGTTGTCGCTTTTGATGTAGCCTTGCTTCATTTGTTCAAAACAAGCAGCATTATCCTAAATGCTCGTTGGCTCATTTGTAGTAGACTTCAAACCACAATTGTTCGAACATGTATAATTATAGATCCAACCCATATACATTCACGAACCACTTCGTGAAGAGCAATGATCTTTGCATGGTTCGAAGATATAGCGACTAGGGTCTGTTCTGTAGACTTCCAAGATATCATGGTCTTTACCTATGGTGAACACTTAACCAGTTTGGGAATGACCTTTATGTGAGTCATAGAGATACCCAACATCAGCAAAACCTTCCAAAACACTTATGTTGTTTTGGGATGGGGATAGAGGACGCATGCCATTGTTGGCGGCGTTCCTAGTGTGTGATGGGTCCGAATCCATCATCTCTCTGTAGGGATAGAACAAGCCCATATCAATTGTACATCTCAAGTACCGAAAGATATTTTTTACACCAATCTAATGGTGTCGCGTTGGCCCAGAGCTATACCTTAGCTAACAAGTTCACTGTAAATGAGATGTCTGGTCTTGTGCATTGAGCTAAGTTCAATAATACGCCTATTGTACTTAAATAAGGCACTTCTGCCTCAACCACATCTTCATCATCATCCTTTGGATGAAGAGGATCCTTTTCAGGATCAAGACTACAGACGATCATGGGGATGCTTGAAGGTTTGACCTGTCAAAATGCCTAAGCATCTATCAACACGATGCACAAGTTCCAAACTGAAACATAATTGTGTTCTCCCACAATCCTTCACCTCAAACTTTAATTTCAAGTGTTTAGCGGTTTCCCTTAACTCCTTAAGGGCTTCCAATGAAGATCATGTCCAACATGAACCGCGATAGAATCTGAAACTTGTTATAGAAACGCGCGGGCATATCCCTTTCCAATCAAGTAGTCACTTTAGTGAGCGTTTCAACCTTATTGTAAACGCGCTCCGTGGCCTAGAGTCATATGAGTAAATGAAGTTCACCATGAACCTTCATGTATATTCCGTATCTAGATCCCTATAGAGATACATAGTGACCACATTCGTAAGCTGCATGTTCAGTTATTCGGAAACTACCAAACTGACAAGGTAATGGAGTGTAATGACATCCATTATGAGAGAATATGTCTCATCGTAGTCAATTCCAAGGCGTTTTGTGAGATGCCTTGCGCCATAAGGCAAGATTACTATCTCTTTTTCTCAACACGCGTTCTAACGAAGACCCATTAGTCAATAGGTTTTATGTTAGGAGGTGTTGGCATCACTGGCTGAAAAACCTTCTTCTTCATTAGAGAATCCATCTTAACCTGGATCGCATCTTTCCATTTAGGCCAAATTTCTCTACGTTGGCATTCATTCATCAACGGAGTGTGGTTCGATATCATCGGACTCAACAAACTCATATGCAACGAAATGCTCAACTACATCATCAATTATGATAGAGTTTCTATCCCACGTCTCATGTACACTAGTGTAATTTTCATAAAGCTCTATATTCTCAAGAATAGGTTCTGACGTTGAGACATCCCCCAACGATTACCATAACCCAGAAGATACTCATGAGATGGATTTTGAGTCTTGATGATCAAAGGATTGGAATGTGCCAAAGTATCTTTCAAACCCACAGGCCTCCCACACATCCTAGCTGGGGCCATGGCCTATAACGCCAGAGTACCACTCTTCTTTGGCGTTGGCGCCATGCCTACCTCTGTGTATGATGGTACTATGTCCTTTCGTAGAGACGTCCATCCTTGCAAGCCTGTTTGCAACAGATATGTGTGATCTTGTCACTTTAGTGGGGATCGAGATGAGACATAGTGGTGACAGACCACGACAATTCCTGTCGTTCCTGCTGAACATTCGTGTTCTTATCTCCCCCTAACGACAGGAAGACTGTCTCATCAAAGTGACATATGCAAATCTAGCGGTAAGGAGATTGCCTAGCAAGGGCATTAAGTGGCGGACGATTGTTGGAGTCTCAAATCCAACATAGTTGCCCATTCGTCTGTAAGAACCCATCATAGAGCGCTGTGGCAGCACAATTGGCACATAAATGGCACACTCAAATATGCATAAGTACAATACTTGTACCCAGTCACTAGCTGTAACGCAGAGGTAAATTGATTGGTGGTGGGTCGTAGATGAATTAGCATAGCTGCATGCGATATTGCATCACCCCAAGCTTATATAAGGAGATTAGTGCATATTGCCAATGTCCGGACTACCATTGTAGTAGTTTTTGTGAGACCAATTGGGTGTGTTCATGGGAATATGATGTCCAACATCAATCCCAATGCAATAACCATCAAAAGTATTCGATGTAAACTCTCTAGCATTGTAAAGTCTAACTAACTAAATAGGATGATCTGGGGAGTGAGCCCGTTGTCATATGATATGTGCTAGGAGTGTAGTATAAGCAGCATTACAAGTGGACAATGGCACAACATGTGACCAGCGTGTTTGTTAATCAACCAACAGCATGAGATATTTAAACGTCCGCAGGTTGGTTGAATCAGTCCACAGAATCGCCATGGATTCTATGTAAGAACAGAATGAGTATTTTCATATCCTTTGATTAGGACGGTGTCGGTCCTAATTTCCCTAAGGAACATGCTTTGTAAATTGAGGGATAGGCCTTAGAAGCAACCAATGAGGACTGTGGTTGGGCCGGAGCGTCTGAATCACTATTTGAAGCAAAGTTGGTGATTGTAGCATCACCTAGGGGGCCATCACCATGATGGACACCATCCATGGCGTCATGGATAGGGATTGTGCCAGCCCTAGGCTAGTGGTGGATGGTGGCGGTGCCAGAGGCAGCAGCGGAGGTCACACTTAGTCCAGGAATCAACTTTTGATTCATGCTTCGTTTCGCTCTAGAGAAAGGATGTCATATGAAGTCTTTAGTAGATGGATCATCATATCATGACTAGGATGACCTATCCTGTCGTGACAAAGCCAATATGTGTCTAAATCCAAGAGATCTTCTCTCATAACTTTATTGGATTTAATACCTCGAATAGTGATATAAAGTCCACTAGAGAGACACATAAACTTCTCTAAGATGTGCCTTTGTTCGCAATCGTTAGAGGCATTGCAAAGGAACTCATTTTCGTTCTCTACATGCATTTTTGTATGGAGTCCGTTGGTTATTCATAGGTGCGATTTTATTCATAAGCCAAAGGAGTACATCATTGTCTCTTAACCATTACGAGAATCTAATCCAAATGCGAGCTAATGCAAAACAATGGTAGTCGTTTGAATTCTTTCGGTAACTCCAAAATAAATATGACCAGGTGAGTAGAGAGATGTCGGTGGAGCAAAGCTCGCTTAAGCACCACTTATCTCAAAACCTTCCTAAACATCATACTCAATTTGGATGAGCCTATGTGAAGAAAAACTAAACCAATGGCATTTACTACAAAGTATATGGCAATTGCCTATTACATCTCTTGAAAATATAAAGACTTAAACAGAATTGGCGATCTATTGATCTCATCCAGATTTGTAGTCTTCAACCCTTTACCTAGATCATCTTCTTGATCTTCTTGTTCCACATAGTGAGCATCTCTTGCTTCACAATATGCTTTGTAAGCGGTGACAATTTCTTCACTAGCTCTACAAATGTGTGCCCAATGACCGGATACCCCACATCGAGAACATACATCTCTCTGCTCAGACTCCATTGATTGAAGCGTTTTGAAAGTGTCATTTAGATGGCTCTTAGTGTTAGTGGCGCCACCAACATGGCCAGAGGCGTTGCCTCCCTCTATCTTTCCACATTGACCTCTTCGGTTCCGTTTCACCTATTTTGTCGGTTACCTTCCCAAGTAAAGCGATTATATGGACCAGAACGTCCAGAAGTATTCCTAAGATTAGGATTTCACTCTTGACGCCCTCTCTTAGGGGTGTGACAATAATTGGATTCCGGAATATGCTTTATTTCCACGAATCTCGAATTATAGTTCTTCATAAGGATGTTGTCATGCTTTTCAGCGACATTCATAGCTCCAATGAGCTCATGAAACCTTGTGATTCATCCTGCAGTAACATCGATTTGATAGTTCTTAGTAACCATCAATGCAGAGACGAGGAAGGTAGAGAGAGTCTTCTCAATCAACATCGCATTTGTGATCTCTTTACCACAGAATTCCATTAAGGATTTACTGCGAAGTGCTTCCGAGTTGTAGTCAAGAACTGACTTGAAATCACATATGCGGAGGCTATGCCATCTCACTTCTAGGACAGGAAGCAAGGAGTCATGGACGTTGCCAAATCTTTCTTCGAGTGAGACCCACAACCTTCTGGGGTCTTCTTCATTCATACACTCGTACTTGAGAGAATCATCCATATGACGAGTCATTAGGATGATAGCTTTCGCCTTATTTGCCTCTAAGGCTGCTCTATCTGCTTCCAAAGCTTGAGCTTGCTCAACAGTTAGTACGTCCTGGCTAGGCTCGAGAATCGTATCCAAGATTCCATCGGCCTTGAGATGTTGGATGACATCATGAACCCATCTGTGATATCCAGCACCAGTTGTTCCCAATGGAGCAAAGTCTAATTTGTTCAGGTTACTCATCCTGAAAGAGAACAAGAAAAAGGGTTAGTTTCGGAGCGGAAAAAGCTACCATGAAAACATAGAAAATTTCTGAGCGTAGTCGCTTCTAAGAAATTAGGAATTTCTAAGCGTAATCGCTTCCAAGAAATTCAATTCCAAGAGGTATTGGGTTAGATCGAAACAATGACGTAAGTGGTCGATCATAAATTCTCTACAAACTCTAAGTTTGGAGATCTCAACAAGCTCCAAGCTTGGAGTGAGCACGAACCCCCACAATTTGGCTTAATTAGGTCTCCCCTATGATGAAGAAAGGGGAGTAGAAGGAGGGAGTTTACAAGTCCCCGAGAAAAAGTAGAGAAATTGAAATAAAAACTCAAAAAAAAGGGGAACTTTTAGTAAAAAAATACCTTGAAATAGGTCGCCGGAAAATTTGGCCGGAAAAAGTCGTAGGAAAATGGCTTGAAAAGTCGCCGAGGGTGACCTGTCGCCGGAGGTGCTGACGTGGCACCGGTTTGCTGAAGTGGCAGAATCTGTTGACGTGGCAATGGGCCTGATTCTGGGCTGCGACAGTCGGCCTTCTTCTGGGTTGCGTCAAGGGCTTGGGCTGTCTCTTCTTTCTTCTCTCTGGGCCGCTGACTTCTTCAGAGCTTCTGGGTTGCCTCTTTCTTTTTTTTTCCTCTCTTTTCTTCTCTCTGTCAGTTCAAGGTTCAGCAGCAGTCAGGTGGTCGGTTCACGTACTTTATGGCCGGTTCCGGAAAAAAAAAATCTGGTTCCCGGATTCTGGGATTGAATTGCTACTGCTGGTAAAAGTTGGTAACAATTGAAGGACTGGAAGTTGGTGAACTAGTAAAATATTTGCTGCGAAGATTCTGATGGCTGGTTTGATAGGTTTCTGGTCTGTTCTGGTTGTTCTGCAGCCAGTTCTAGGCTCCTGGGGTGGAGGTCTTCAAGGTGTGCGGTGGGGGCCGAAAGGTTTTCAAGATTTTGTATTCGGATTAAGGGTTTTGGCTATTAGGTTTTAGGGTTAGGACGTCATGCTAATAACGTGTTTAAGGAAAACTGAAATTGAGAGAGAATTGAGTCATCCTTTCATTGATAATAAGGGCCTCTTTATATAGAGGATTACAAGACATAGAATCAGAGTTGTACAAGGAAAGATAATCGTACAATTAATCGGATATCTATGAATATCTCCGAGAAAGATATCTAATTCTAAACCCTATTACAACTAGGTCAAGTAACCGAGAGTTTGAGCCAGACACATATTTTGGATTTACTTGAACATTAATCAAATTATTGACTCCGTGAATATAATGCATGAAATTCTTGAGTATGCTAAATCTTCTTGTTTTGTTCTACGTACTTATTGTTGTCAGATGGGTTTACTAGTTTTTGATACAGTTTTGGTCAATACCATAACAGCTATGTTTACTAGGATCTAATATATGGTTTGGTTTTCATCAAAAACCAGACTTGATCACGGACTCAACCTGTGTCATTTATTGAAAAAGAAAAATCATTTCTGTAACATCAGAGAAACATGTCTAATATGTCTCCCCATACAATTTCTCTAGGTTTTAGAACGTTAACACATGTCGTCAACATTGATCACAAGTCCTCTTTGTTGTGCCTTTTAGTAGTCTATTCTTGGAATGCAGCATCTTCTTTATCCTCATGTTTAGCTAGTTTAAGCTCGTGGTCTGAAAATCAATGTCAGCTTTCAATGGCAAACCAAATTGCCATTTGCAACTTTGTTAATGTTGGGAACATAGCACTGTCTTCATGTTATGTGGGCACAAGATAGTAGAAACCCATTAATCAAAAATCTGATCAAATGATTCATGATGGAACAATGAGATTCTTAGCTCAGTTGACTTTTATGCATGAGATTCTAGAGTATGCTAAACCTGGTTGCCAGATTTTATTTGCCTGAACTGCTTATGAATGGATTCAGTCTTACAAAACATTATCTTTACTAGTTTGAAATACATTGTTGGTCTAATCCACAATGGCTTAAGCTTTAGGTTATAATTGCAGGTTGTTGTCGAAACCTCTGAACTCCATTTGCATAAGAAAACCAGACTATGAGATCCAACTTAGCTAATTAGTAAACAAGAACTCCTTAATTGCATTAGGCACTACCGTGCTTCTTCTACAGCCATCAATGCCATGGCGGCCTTTTGCTACAAGTGGAACGCTCCGTATGTTTCGGGAGTAAAGGAAAAGGTGAAGTGAAAGCAGTTTGCATGCGGATCTGGAAACGTGTCTGTTTATTTAGGCAAAATAGCCAAATTACCCCCTAACTTTTTCCATTGCTGCCGATTTACCCCCTAACATTTCAATTTTGATTATCTACACCCTCATTTTTCTAATTGTTGCCAGTTTATAATTCCCTATCGTTATTTTTTAGACTTTCCATCCAATTTTCCGTTAATTTGGTTAGCACGTGAGGGGCTTTTTCATCTTTTCAACTGTCACCCAAAAAAAAAAATTAAACAAACCAACACATCGTCAAAGAAATTTAAAAAAAAAATACAAAACTGTTCTTCGTTAAAAAAGGAAAAAAAAAAAAAAAAAACACGCCATTTGTCGCTTCTTCCTTGTCCATCTCTTATTCTTCTTCTTCTTCACTCCCTTTATTTCAAGATTGGTCGTTAGCTTGCAACTGATCGCTTAATTAATATTTACTAGTCACATCAAATGATTGGATGATCATATCACTGAACGAGAAACGGTCTTTGATCATTTAGGTTTCTGGTTTTCTTTTTCTTTGAAGGCAAGACTGGTCATTAATTGTAAGACTCCGGAAATTTGTTATTAATTCATAAATATTTCCTGTGATTAATAAAGAGTTCGTTTGTACGAGTTCATGGTTCAAGGGTGGAGCAGAAGTGTTTCGGACGAATTTTTATTCGGAAAGTATGACTTTAGGGGGGGCGCAAAGGTTGACTCTTTATACGTTGGGTTTCTCTGAAAACTTCCTTCACGAAAGTTGTAGAGCGTGTCGATACGAGTTCGTGGACATGTGGAACACAAGAATCGGAGTTCGTGGACATGTGGAACACAAGAATCGGAGTTCGTATGAGAAAGTTATGAGCGATTGAAATTTGGGGAAATTTCTATAAATATAAGAAAATTCCGGATTTTTTCATAAATCCCAAAAGTTCCGAAAATGCCATTTTCCTCCCCAAATTCTCTTTGTTCTCTCTCCTCAGACCAACGGGTCAAGCTCGACCCGACCCGGCTGGAAATTAGCCTTCCCGACGACCGAGGACTCGGCTTGAACCGACTCGCCTCAGCTTCCGTCGTTGATCCTTGGTGTTGGTTTCACCGATGGAGCACCCCAGAAGGAGATCGGAGACGTGAACAGTGACGGCGACCAACCCGGTTGGATTTCCCAGTTTTCGGCGACTCCTTGGCCGATCCCTCTCGGTTTTGGGTTGTCCTCCTCCTCCTGATCATCCTTATATCCTCCTTGTACCACGATTTTGAGTGTAGAGTGGTAGATCAAGGTTTGAAGATTTCGACGGCTCTGGTTGAATCTGGAAACGTGATCATACGACCGAGATTGATCTAACTTCCAAGCTTGATCTAGGATGATCTAGACCGAATCTCACTTAGCTCCAGGTATGAAAGTGGCTCATCTCTTCATTTTGAACAAGTTTGTAGTTGACGACTTTTGCATCGGAGGTGGTTGACTCGGCGTTGACCGCCGCAGTTGACCGCTTGCTGACCCATCGCCTGTGGCGGAGCGTGGTGGTGAGTCGGTCATCGAAAATGTGTTTTGTTTTCAGTTCATGCATCTACACATCCATACGATCGTTTTGATATGTTATAAGGTTATTTTGGAAAAAGGTTGATGCATGCTAGATTTACGGTTTTACTCGTTATCTTCGGTTTGCTATCCGTGAGGATCCGACTATCAGATTTACTTCAAATTGTGATATGTTGATCGTAGAGCTGTTCCGATGACTTTGTTTGGTCATGGTGAGGATTTGACCGTGAGATCGTCGTTTAAGTGCGTTTTTTGAATTGTGCGCTAAGTTCATTATCGTGTTTGATTAGGTGATTGACGGAATTGTGTGAGCGGAGTATGGATGATTTTGTGCTTGTCTTGGTCTTATGTGAAGACACAACAGGATTTGGAGGTGATTACACACATTTTTATACACGTAATTACGTTCTAAGCACTAGAATTAAGCTAAGTAATTATTATTTAATTAATCTATTTTTATTTATATTGTAGTAAATAAACGGAGTTGTAGAATTCGGAAGAAGTTGTGCGAAATTGGAGCAAAATGAAGGTTCTGAGAAAATGACGAAAAGTCAACATTGATAAACCATGGTAAACTCGAGTGAGAAAGTGGAGTCCAACTCATGGAGTTATATGCTAGAGTGTCGTGAGAAAGAAAGAAAGAAAAAAATACAAAAGAAGACCAAGAACAAGAAAAGCAAGGAAAAGAAATGGTGCATAATTAATTAAGTTAATTAATCAAATGATTAATTACTTAATTAATCATGAAAAGAGCAGACAAAAGCTAGAAATCTTCACATTGATTTCCAAAGTGCACGTGCATGCCATCAGCTTTTTCTTTTATATCTCTAGCCAACCAAATTTTGCCACGTGGCAGTCTTGCTGCTTTTTCTACTCTTGGAAGACCACCGAAACAGCTCCTCCACTCCCATTTTTCTTCCTCCCTTGAATCTTAGCCATCCATTTGATAATTAGTTCACTATCCTCTCTTCCCAGCGGGAGTCACAGACGGCACATATATATATATAGAGATATTCACACAACCCTAGAAGAGCCGCACCAGAAAACCAAAAATAGAGGCAGCCCCTTTGGGCTGCTCTTTTTTCTCATTCTCTTCTCCTATCCTCTCCTCCTCCCTTTTCATTTTCTTTAGTTTCTTTAGTTTTATTTTGGGAATTTTGAAAGACTCACTCAAGGCTTTAAGGGAATCATCATCAAGAGTACCACACCTCTATTTTGGGTAGTTGGGTGAAGAAATTGTTTGGTTCATACTAGCTCATAGCTAGAAGTGACCAAGCTAATTCTCCCCTCTCTTCCTCATTATCTATTCCATAATTTTATTTGCTATTGATGATGTATTTAACTATGGATAGTGAGTAGTTCAATTTTGGGAGTTAGGGTTGTGAACCCCTAACTCATCTTGTATAAATATTGATGCTTTAATTTTAATAAATGCAATTTCCATTGTGTATGCTTTAAATCCGAATTTATTGGTCCTTAGAAGCATGTTTCTAGGCTTTGTCAACCTTTGGAATTATGTTGTGGGCAATTACGATGAATAGATTGATAAATTGACAGCTTATTAGTCTTGTGGCATCTAGGATTTAAGTGTGGTGACCATTAGCTAGCTTAATTGTAGCTAAGCTTGCTTGGGTCTCTATTATCTTGCTCTCTAGGCCTCTAATTTTGGATATTGCGGCCATAACCGGCGTAATGCCCAAATTAGAGAGTTGATTGTGGCCTTAACCGGTATAATCAATACACCGAAAGGATAATTGGTTAAGTAGCCTTAACCGGTACTAAATACGGGACTCGACACATATAGGAAATTCATGCATTTGTGAAATTGGCTTCGATATTTGCAAGGGGGTTAGTGTGAATCACCCGACACTCTCATGTTCCCATTAATTTGAAAACCCAAATTTAATTTTCTAGTTCGTTAATTAGTTGTTTAGTTTACTTTTCGGTTGCGTTTAATTTAGTTAATTCACAATTCAAAACCCCCTACAAATTTCGACTCATTTGTGCATATCCACCACTAGGCTCTTAGTTTTGATTAGGCTTTGGTGAAAACCAAAGCCGAGCATTACTAAGGCTTGGTGCCTTAGATTAGCCTTTTTATTCACTTTATTTTTATTTTGTTTGCTTAGTGACTTTAGTTCCGACCACCCAAGGATTGTGGGTTAGCCACTAATCCCCGTGGTACGATAATCTTTGGGCTCAATATTTCCCTTACTTGACAACGATTCGTACGCTTGCGAAGAGTTTATGAGTCAAGTCAGGAGGTGAGTAAATCTCACGGTATTTCGGTTGATAGCACTACTAGAAATTTCCCCATTCCACACTCATGTAAATTAGTTCCCATTGTCCCAATACACACTGATAACAGTGTCTAATTCCATTAGCCACTATGCAGCCACTATTGAGGGATCAGTCCCCTCTATTGTAGGTGCTATTGGGGCAATCCACACTGTTAAAACAACAGTGGCATACCAAAACCCAATGCATCATATCACCTTTCTCTTTTCCACTGTTGATGAATCAATGTGTTTTCTCAATGCCACCAATATCAATGGCTTAATTTGGAGATAAATTTTAAAAAAAATTCAAAAACCTACAACCACGTATTTATAAAATTTACTGTACACATTGTATACAATTTCAAATAAAATACATCATAAAACATAAATCTCTTCATGTTCCTCTCCATGGCTGCATCTGTTACCTCTAGCAACTTTTAGATGCTCTGTCAAACAAACATGAAGGCTCGATTTGAAAATCAACCCTGCCAAATAAACATTGACCCAATTAATTCTTTTGAGTGTAACGGCACATATTGATGTGTAGTATCAGGCATTTTACATGAATATCAAGTGATTAGTTCAATTAGATTAATCACAGAACACTATAAATGAGAACCCAAGACATGGAAGTACCTTCTTCAACAGTAATAAAAGGAAGTGGTTTGCCCTTTGAATGAGATAGCTAGAGCACAGTAGGACCTAAAAAGTATAGACAAGAAACATCAACAGGAAAGCACATATTTTGGAAGTGTACATATTTAATCTTAATATGACAGTAAAGAACAAGTACTACCATAGAAGGAAAAATGAGAATTATGGAAGCAAAACATACCTCAAGCCAAAATCACAAGACCAAGGTACATGGCTCATGGCTCCACAAAGAAACAAGAAAGATATTAATCCCCTACAAGTAAACTTCCAGAGTTAGAATACCCAAGAGATGTACAGCACAAGAGCATCCCTTTTTGCTAGTTCAACTAGAAAAAGGAAAATGCAGATAAAGCAAAGAAAGCGAGGAAACTATCATAGAGAAATCTTAATGACACGACCTCTTATCAGAGGTTATGTAGCACACTTAATTTGGAGAAAATATATCAATATACAGTTGGGTTTAAAGTAACTGATATATAGCAGGACTAGCGACCTCTATTCATAATTTGATTTCCTTGCCAAAGTTCACATGGATATGATAACCTGAAAAGTATTTAGCAAAAAGCTTCCAGTTATGATCAAGGCAGCTGCATACGTACACACTTTCAATTACAAAGCCTTTTGGTCATGAAAATAATTTGTAGAAAACATAGGAAAATACCTCAAGCCACACGATATTTCTGACCCAACTTCTCCAGCTTTGCCATCACACAATCTGTGATACAAGGAGTGCCTTTATATTTAAAAGACAGATAAACCATTAGAGAAATGGAACATTCCTGTGCATTATCTATCAGAACTTATGGTGACTATCATAAGTTTACCAATTTCTTTGAATCATTCTTGTTATAAAACTCAACATTCAAAACCAATTCCTAAGAAACACAAAACATTAATACAAGTAACTCTTAACACTCACATTTTGCATATGGGCTGTTCATCACTCCTCTATATCCAACTGCATAAAGTGAACAACCACATATTATATTATCCAATACAGAAAATTTTAACGATCTATAGCTTATACATGAAACAATTAGCACTAAAAACTCACCTTATTATGGATAGAGAACTTGATAAGGTTCGTATATACCAAAACCCAATAGGGCAGCCCCAAAGAAGTGTTGTATTCAAAGAACTGCGCTGAAGAAACATTTGGGCTAAATTACAAACAAAATGTAAAATCCAACAAACGAAACTATCAAATTGAAACAAAATCTGCCTAAGAAACAGAATCTTACACATTGATGGGCAGCTTTTCTTTGCTGAGAGATCCTTCTCCTTTGGATTCAAAACCTTCTCTTTATAGCTGAAATCAACACACAAAGCAAAGAACAGATGAAATTATTGCTTTGAAGCATAGCAGTGAAGAGTTAAACACAAATAAGAAAGAAAGGCTTTCTTTTTTATGGCTTTATTTGTGACAACCTTCTTCATCGCTTCTTTGACACGGACAACCTGCACATAACTCTTCTTTCACCAATCTTAATCTTAATGACTTGACCCTATTTCCAATCTCCACGAACCCTAAGAAATAAAATCGATCAACTTCAATTCTTAACTGAAGCTATTGCATGGTTCCATGCGCTGATTAGAACAAACAAAACCCTAAGATATGAAGTGAAATCAGAAACAATTATTCAACAGTTAGGGAAACTGACCATACGAGTAAGAAAGATGCAAAGAATGTTGGCTTCTATTGGAATTGTAGAGTTGATTTTCCAAAATCGCTCTAGTTGATTACAATCTTGTGCAAGCCCAATTGCATTCCATCCCTAGAAAGGGAATCGCTCAGGGATAGAATGCAACTGTGATTGCAGATCTAGACAAAGGTGATCATGCCGATCTAAATTGCTGCTGGTTTCTTCAGAGACGAGATCTAGAAGGCTCTTTTAGAGCCCTAACAAAAAGAGAGAGAAAGAGGGCTTTTGTATCTGCCGTTAGTTAAAGAGCTCCCTTGATCTGACGGTTACCACTGAATATCAAAAACAGAGAAACCACGTGTTATACAAATTGATCGACACCAATACCATAAAATATCATAAATATTCACCCCAATTCGTTGTCACTTCCGCAAATGGCTTAACAATAGAAAGAAGAGCCCATTTGCATGCATAATTAGACATCATCAATAGTGGCTTCCCAATAAAATATATACATGTGCCATTTACCTCCCTGAATACCCACTAATAACAGTGTAAGGAAAAAAAGTCCCACTGATTTTGCAAATCAGTGTGATATTGTTCTCTTTTCACACTGATGATTTTTAGTAGCTAAAAGAACGGGGTTATTGGGGAAATTTCTAGTAGTGTAATTAGTTATGTTTTATTTTAGTAGTTTTAATTGTTAGTATGCAAAATCATATTTATCAAAATAAATTATTTGTTTTAAAATATATGAACTTGATCGACAATGGTTCATGGGTAAGTTCAAACAATGTTTTGATATAAAATGATTTTCGAGAAGTATAATTTATAAAACTATATTTGGTATTAGTTGTAATTCCTGCATGAATGACTACGTATATATATATATATATATATATTTACGTGGAATATATATATGGATGGTGTAGCATTGTGTGAAGTATAATAATTGTGATTTTATTCAGATTTTTTTTTTTTGAAAAGGGTTTGGAACCCAGCCTAGCTGGGAGGCTCAGCCCCACGCCCGGTTCCCTTTATTAAACTAATATTAAAATACATCCCGAGCTACAGTAGAACTATTACAATAATCCTCGTAGAGTACATCCTGAATAATAGCAGGAGTCTCATCTAACCACACCTCATCAATAAAAGACAAACTAGCAAGGTGTGCAATCCTATGTGCAACACCATTTGCTTCGCAGTAAATATGTCGAATTTCCACAGATTGAAAAGCAGTTAACTACTCCTTACAATCATCAAAAACCCGACTTACCTTCGAGAAATTCCTCTCCTCATTCTTGAGTGCGGCAATCAGAAGGGCAGAGTCACTTTCAATTTCTACTTCCGTCCAACCTTGGTGAATACCAAGTAGAAGACCAGCTCTACACGCCTCAGCCTCCATATTAATAGCCGAGTGTTTATGCAGAAAAGGCCTAGCAATGGCTGCAATACCCGTGCCTAAATCATCTCTGACCACCACACCAATACCTCCTTCACCACTATCCGCTCTATAAGCACCATCAATGTTAATTTTGAGTCTACCGCGTGGAGGACATTTCCACTTGGTCAAAGGACGCTTCTTCTTGCTACTGGCCTTCGGATGATATTTCTAAAAGTCCTCCAAACTTTGTCTACACCACTGAAGCATATGCATGGGTTGGAAATTACCCCCCTTCCAAACTAGGTTATTCCTTTCACACCACACAATCCAAAGGGCCATGAAAAAATACTCAATCAGATCAAAGCATAACATGTCCAACATATCTAGGACCCACCCTTTCAAATTACATGCAACGTGAATCTTGGCTTTAGCTTCAAAGGACCTAAGGTCCAGAAACTTTGCAATGCTTCACATTGTTTGAACACATGCATTCCAGTTTCTACTTCCTTATGACAAAAGATGCAATTAATATCAACCATAGGAACTTTACGTAGAGATAAAGCTGACCTTATTGGAAGGACTCCATGCAAGAGACGCCACACAAAAACCTTGACTTTTGGAGGCAAATTAGTTTTCCAGAGTTGTCTCCAGTAATGACGCAAAGGACCCCCAACAACCTCAGATGACGTAGAAGCCACATCCACCATCTTCAGGGAATTACAATAAACATGGTACCCACTCTTGACAGAGTACAAACCCTTCGTATCAAAATGCCACACTAGTCTATCCGTTGCATGCCGCAAGCTCAATGGAATAGAAGAAATTTTACTAACCTCCATCTCTGTGAACAATTCATTCATTATCTCTATTAACCATTCTTTCTCATCTGCATCAATAATATCTGCCACCTTCCAGTCCTCGGTACCCTCCATGGTAGGTGAAAACAGTCTAAACGAGCTGGGGAGAGGTAGCCATGGATCCCTCCACAGGGAGATCTTCGAACCATCACCAACCTGAAATCTAACCCCTTTCCTCAACACTTCCCTACCAGCCATAATGCTCCACCATGTATATGATGCACCCTTCTTTAACTCAGCCTCCATGAATGTGCAATTAGGATAATATTTCGCTTTCAACAATTGAGCAATTAACGAATCCGGTCTATGAATGAGTCTCCACCCTTGTTTCGCTAGAAGAGCCAAATTGAAGCAATGCATATTTCGAAACCCTATACCTCCCTCCAACTTAGGCCTACACAATTTTTCCCACGAGAGCCAATGTATCCTCCTATCCCCTTCCGACCCTCCCCACCAAAAACGTGCCATAAGTTGGTGCATTTCATTACACATATGTTTAGGTAACTCAAAACAGCTCATGACATATGATGGAATAGCTTGAGCCACCGCTTTAATCATCACTTCCCTACCAGCCATTGAAAGAGTCTTTTCTCTCCACCCTTGAGTTCTACCCCGAATCTTTTCATTCAAGAATACAAAAGCCTCCTCCTTGGAATAACTAATTTCAGTAGGAAAACCCAGGTATTTGTCATGCTTATCTACTCTTGTTACTCTAAGTATCGAAGCAAGCTCATCCTGGAACTCTAACTCCACATTCTTACTAAAAGAGATACAACTTTTTTGGTAGTTCACCTGTTGCCCCGATGCAAACTCATAATCTTGGAGGATTCCCTTTAATGCAATATAGTTGGACACCTCTGCCTTGAAAAAAATAAAAGAGTCATCGGCAAAAAATAAGTGACTGATGCTCGGTGCTCCCCTACAGATTTCCACCCCATGCAGAGTATCCAACTCCTCAGCCTTGACAATTGACCGTGAAAGAACCTTCGCACAAAGAAGAAAAAGATAAGGTGATATGGCATCTCCTTGCCGTAAACCTCTAAAGGGAATAACACGTCCTCTAGGCTCCCCATTAACAATGAATGAATAAGAAACTGTATGTATACATCCCATAATCCAGCTGACCCAAACACCACAAAACCCCATTCTGACTAAAACCGCCTCCAAGAAATCCCACTCCACACGATCATATGCCTTGCTCATATCCAACTTCAATGCACAATATCCCTTCTTACCACTTCTCATTCTCTTCAAACAATGGGAAACCTCAAAAGCCAACAAAGAGTTATCTGAGATCAACTTTCCGGGTACGAAAGCACTTTGGTAAGGAGAGATTAAGTTGTTCAAAAAAGGCTTCAATCGGTTGGCCAGGGCTTTCGAACCAATTTTGTAAACAACGTTACAAAGACTGATACGCCTCAGTTGGCTCATATATTGCGGGGCTTCCACCTTTGGTATAAGAGCAACAACCGTACTGTTAACAATCTTCAACTGGTCCACTGATCCAACCAACGACCTCACTCCCTCCACCACGTCCCCTCCAATCAACTCCCAAAAAGCCTGATAAAAACACAGGGCAAAACCATCAGGGCCAGGTGCCTTAGATGGATGCATAGCTTTAATGGCCCCAAAGATCTCATCCACACTAAGCTCTCTGGTCAATGTGGCGTTATCCTCTTCTGAGATCACCTGGGGCAAGACTTCTAGAATATTATGGAAACCTGTGGGTTGAGAAGAAGAAAAAAGCTTCTGAAAATAAGTTAGAACAATGCTCTCCAAGTCCTTATCCTCTGTACACCATGCACCATCCTCGTCAAAAAGACCTGAAATAGTATTCTTCTTCTTTCGGTTACTCGCTCTTTGATGGAAAAATTTAGTATTCAAGTCTCCGTCTGACAACCAAAATATTTTAGCCCTCTGCTTCCAAAAAGTTTGCTCACGACGAAGAAGAACATGTAATCTGGATTCAAGTTCCACTCTAACCGTATCAGGGGGTGCAGAAAAGGAATTATCAAAAAATATCGCAAGTTGGGCTCTGACGTTTTCAATCTCCCTCGTCAAATTCCCAAAGTGTTCTGCACTCCAGACTTCCAAGGCTGACCTTGTATTTTGTAGCCTGTTCCACAAAACCTGGAAAGGATCACTCCCAGACGCACCATCCCACCCCACTCTAACAACTTCTCTACACGTCTCCTCTTTCAACCAAACCTCTTCAAACTTGAATTTTTTCTTCTTTTTTTTCCTTTTCCGTTGGACCTGCTCTCTCACTTCTAGTACAATTGGAATATGATCTGACTTGGAAGGATTTAAATGTCTTACCAAAGAACCTGGAAACATATGCTTCTAAGTGTCCGTCCCCACAAACTTATCCAACCTAATTTTAACTTCCTCACCACCTCTTTTACCTCTCCATGTAAACCTAGGTCCAACGAATTTAATATCCCCAAGGTTGCAAAACTCCAAAGCCTCTTGAAAAACTGCCATCTGTCTAGCACTTCGCAACACCCCGCCCATCTTATCTAATGCAGATGAAATCTCATTGAAATCCCCCCCAATAATCCACGGCAAATTTCTGTGCAGACTCAATTGACATTGCAACAACTAAGTCTTGTGACGATCTTCCAACTTAGGTTTACCATACAAACCTGTAAACCTCCACCTCTTTTGGTCGTTGTTCTCACCAACAACCACATCGATATGACTGTCCGAATAAGTTTGGAGCTCCACTTTCACATCATCTTTCCAAAGTAAGTAAAGTCCCCTCGCTCTACTTAAACCTTTTCCCTTCTTCTTTTTAACAAATCTACAATCCACCGCAAAAGCATTCCTCCACCCTAGCTGAACCTTAACCTCAGCCATCTCCACCGAAGTGCACCTCGTCTCGCTAAGAAAAATTAAACAGGGATGAATTAGGGACACTATCCCTTTGAGCCCTATCACTGTCCAGGGGTTCCCGAGCCTCTGGCAGTTCCAACACAAAACATTCATTGCTCGTGATGGGTAGTAACCGGACCCATCAATGATGAACGATTTCGAGTACGTCCCAAACTCACTCCTGACTTCTTAGTAGACCTACCACCAACCACAAACCCTTTGAGCCTACCACCACCCAGCTGGATTGTCTTCCCCCCATGTTATCCTTCTGACACTTAGGCCTACTTGATTTCGAGGACAGCCCGGCCTGCAGCTAACCTCCTTCCACATTCCTTTCCCCGCCAACAAACGACTCCACCTTCTTCTTCTGTTTACCAGTAGCTCTTTCTCAGGGCTTCTCAGCATTCTTTGGCCCAGAATGTCCATCCACATATCCCATCTCCAGCCTACCAGGTATAAAAGTGACGAAAGAGCTGGGCCGGAGTGTTTCATCCCCATAACTAGCAGTCTTTTCTTGATTTCCCAAAATTATCGCTGACATGTTCCCTGTAGGATTCACAGGATAAACTGGCGGGATAACATTCTCAAAAACCTCCAAATTTGAAACTTCCCGATTAACCACCCTGTCCTCCTTAGAACCTCCCTTGTTCTTGCCATAATCAAAGTCAATTAGCATTAATGCGGTTGATAATTCAGGACTACAATGAATTTCCACATCCGGTAAATCAAGCTTCCCAACACCAGACTCCCCAGGTAGGTCCGTCCCCAGTCGCCGCCGTTTCGGACCACGGCAACCCTCCGCCTCCACTATAGACAATCCACCATCCACTTCCATATCCTCTTCCCCAGTAGGCCTTCCGTCTTCTTCAAATTCTCTACGATCCCTCACCATTCCAGATAAAGGAAAGTCTGGCGCTGACATCATCCACCCTGTGCACTTAGCCCGATGCAAACCAAACCTAGTTCCGCCTCCAAACACCGCAGCCTCTGCCTCCACCTTCCGTGGCTGCTCTTGTCTTTCAAGCCAAGCTTCTTTTCTCTCGGCATTCAATAGCACATCATACGTGGGCTCAGTAATCTCTCCAGACACTCTGAGAGGGCAGCTAGCCCCAATATGAGAGAGCAATCCACAATACAAGCAGAAGTATGGCAATCTCTCGTATTCTAGATCATATAGCTTGTTCTCCGACCAGGCTGCCCCTGGAATAGTCACACCCTTCTTCAAAGGTGTTCTGACATCAATTCCGACACGGACCCTCAAGTACTTACCCAGACAACTTTCGTTCCTATCCTTCCCAGTTCTGACATACGTACCAACTGCCAGACCAATACCCTCCCCTGTAACCTCATCCATGTACAGAGGAGGAATCTCTCTTATTCGAATCCAGAAAAATTGCGTTTGTAGAGAAACTTTTAATGGATCCACTAATCCGTCAGTCACCCCTATCGGGAAAAGTGCCTTCTCAAACGACCACGGCGCACGCGATACCACCCACTTCAAATCAAATTCAAAAGAAAATGAGAAAAGCAGTCTCCTCCTCCCCTCAAGTTGACACACAATTAATCGGGTTCTATCAGTAGGATCATCTGGAACCCAGAGACCACGCAAAGTACTAATCAGCGATTCCATCCGATACTATTTCTCCGTCATCAACTCACCGACCAGAAAGAAACGTTTAGGCTGCTGCTTTTGTTTCTTCTGTGGTAGAACCACTTCTACAACCTCCGAATCCGTGAGTGCAAGTTTCCGAGCCAATCCTCCAATTACTTCCTCCATGTTGATAAGATGACCGGTAACTAGATCCCAGCCTTTCTTGAAGAAAGAAGAGCAACAGGACATACGAGCCGTCACCCAAGCCTCCGTCACCGAGGACACAGACGCCTAACACCCACCAGGCTAACCCTAACTCTCCGCAGAACGCTCTAGAGAGAAGGGACGTTTTTTTTTTTTTGTTATGTTATGTTATGTTTCTTTTAAGTTTTATTCAGATTATTATATTGGAGCATTTACTCTTGTCGGAAATGTGAATTGTTGATTTATATTGTTGAAAGAGTGATTTGGAGTTGTGATGTGACAAATGTGAGTCAGAAGGTTTCAGTGGTAAACCTGGGTTTGTTCTGAGGGCCGAATGGTCTGAAATCCGAAGGTTACAGTGGTAACCTGGGTGCACTGATATCGTAAGGTTGAACCTCAGCCGAGGTGACAGGTTACGATACAGTAATCATCGGATGCTTGCACCTTGGTCAAGGGGGCGGGTTACGATACAGTTATCGGATGCTTGTACCTTGGTCAAGGGGGCAAGTTACGATACAGTGGGTTGTAAGTCATCGGATGCTTACACCTTGGTCAAGGGGGCAGGCTACGATGCAGTTATCGGATGCTTGTACCTTGGTCAAGGGGCAGGTTACGATACAGTATGAGCTCTAGTCTGTCATAGTTCAGGGAAGGTTTCTGGGATTCTTTCTTTAGTGTTTACGTGAGATTTGGGGATTTTCATGAATTCTATTGTTTGATTTAATTGTAATCTCCTGAACTAAGTTATATGCAGAGATTACTGCCTTTTGTATTGTTTGTTTTAATGTAATCTCTTGAACTAAACTATACACAGGAATTGCTATGATTTGAATTGTGTGATTTTAGGTGATCTCCTGAACTAATTTTCTATGCAGGGATTACTAATTGATTACCTAGTGTGATTGTATGTTTGGTTGTGTTTGTGGAGTTAAATATTGTTGCTTTAATTCTTCTCACGAGTTGAGAAATTATAAGCATGCGTGACGTGAGTCACTTTATTTGAGTTTACTCATACGGGCTTAAAAAGCTTACCGGGTTTGTTTTGTTCAATCCCGGTGCACTATTCTATGGTGTAGGGTTTATTGTGCAGGTTAGAATATCGAGTGATCATTATCAAAGCTGAGGTGTACGTTCGATGGCGTGGACATGGAAGGGTGCTCTTAGTTTTAAGTCTTCCGCTGTGTAGTGAGTTGTGGTGGGTGTGTTTACTTATTGAATTGTCATTCCATTTAATTTGTAAACTATCTGTAATGTAATATGTGACTCTAAAGAACGAGTCGGCATTGACATTGTGAGCTCAGTTTGTTTAGTTACTTAATTTAATTGAAAAATTTTCTATGTGTGTTTTCATCTGTTTGTTCTCACGTTTCGGATTTGAATTTCTTTATTCACAATTCGGGGCGTGACATTAATATTTCAAACATTCATATGAGAATTTGATCTTCCATGTTTCCAGTTGGAGGGGTTTGTATTGTGTATAAGATTGAGAAGCCATCGAACAAACTAAAATATTTAGATGTATGGAATATGAAAATTAAAATTACAGCAAGCATGTGAAGGTCATCTTGATTGATTCAAGTTGGGATTGTGTTATATTGATCTCGATAAAATGAACATAGAGGAAGAGGTCATGCTGAGAAGAAGATAATTGCGAGATAGATAGAGAAGAAGATGAGATGATGAGGGGAAAAAAAACAGTTGTGGGAGACGAATAGCAGTATTTTATTTTTTAACAAAGTAATTTTGTATTATTTTCTTGTTTTTTTTTTAGGTGACAATTGCAAAGACAAAAAGGCCCCTCAAATGCTAATCAAATTAACGGAGAAATTTGATGGAAAGTCTAAAATTTAACTATAGGGTGTAAATTGGCAACATTTAGAAAAGTGAGGGTGTAAATAATCAAAATTGAAATGTCAAGGGGTAAATCGGCAGTCATGTGAAAAGTTAGGGGGTAATTTGGCTATTTTGCTGTTTATTTATATATAAAGGGGAAGAGATTTCTTATCATGCCCTTGATTGGATCTCCTACTTTCAAAGGAAAGATATAAGAGTGTACAAGAGTAAGTTGGATAGTTCCACGTGATCAGGCACAAGATTCATGAGTTGATTAGCAGCCTCCTTGGCATCTAGAGTTGAGAGGACTCCAAGATTGATTGCTTGTCGATGCTCTACAAGATGTGCCATCGATTTTCTGGAGAGAAAGTCCTGTTTCCTAGAATCCCTAGGACAAATGAAGAGGTTGATTTTTAGAAACTAGATGAGGTGTGTGGTCTATTTAATAATTTATGATTGATAAACTGATGACTGATGAGGGGTTTGGATTTCCTACTTTTGGCTCAAGGATTTCAAAGTAAGGGATTTCCTTCTTTCTTTGGATAGAGGATTTCGAGTAAACATATTATATTTATTAGAGTTATGTTTCCCTACACAATTATTCGAGTAAACTAATTATAAATATTTAAAATTATGTTGCCTACTCAATTAATTTCTTGCTCATTTGCTTAACTTTCATTAATAATGAATTCACAATAAATTTATTTGATTCATTATTGTTTACCGTTATTAGTATAAATTGAAAAGAACACACTGTTTATACTGAAAAGACTATTCTTAAATCGTAGGTTAACTAAAAGGATTTTTTTTTTCAAAAAAAAAAGGATAAAAAAAAATATTAGAAAAACTACAAGATATTTTTCCAGTTAACTTCTATTGCTTAGTTTCTCCTTTTCCACCTGATATCACAAAATTTTTTGTTTAATTTTATTTTCCATTCTCATTTATTCTATAATAAAAGTCAAGTAGTCAATTAAAAGGGAAGAAACTTCATATGGCACCTGAACTATCGTCTATTGCATTTTGTTGTACCTTAACTTTTTGTTAATGTCGAAGTCCGGTGGTAGCCGATTCTTCGTTTAACGCGGGTCCGGTGGGCGGACCGCTACTCCAAGGATTTGATGACTTCCGCTTGCTGCAACACGAGAGACATGGCGTCAAAGGGAGACCGCGTTGGGCAGTCTTCACTTCTCCGATGCCTAAGTCAGTCACTGTATATAGGCAGCATAACAATAAATGAGTAGTAAATGCGTAATTAATGAGGAGAGAGGAGAAAACCTTTTATAGGTGAGGAGAAGGTTGATCTTCCTCTTGTTTTTGATGTGGGACTGATGTGCTTCGATTCCCAGCGTCTGGAGCTTCTGATGCTATCTTGACGCGGCACGTGGCGGGCGTCAGCAGTGATCTGGGGGCGATCCAGGGCTCGAGTGGTAGCCCGCCTGGCCGTGCCTTCACAGGTCACTCCTTTGGTGGGAGTCGGTACCTCTGGCGGTACAATGAGCGTGGCTCATTATAGCTAATTATGCTCGTTCTGGCACATGTAGGTACAAGTCCCCCAAGTCCCCAGTCAAGGAGGGCAATCTTGGTTGGGGAGTTGATCGGCGATGTGAAGCGTTACTTCCGCTAGACTTGCAACAGTATAATTAGCGTCAGTGCGTTGTCAACCATGGATTTACTGAGCGAACGCTTTATACCCTTTCGGGTGGGCCCCTGCTAGGCCCGCCAGGGAGTCCCCCACTCCCTAGCCAAGACGGACATCCGGATGGTCGGTTAGATTGTTTGTTGAGGGGGAGCTGCATTGAGCAGAGGGTGTTGGGTAGCGAGCCCAATCTTAGTACCCAAGTGACGGGGGTCAACGTACCTGATCAGGGTCGTCTTAGACTATTGACTAGTCCCCGTGTCCCATAGGGACGACCTGACCATAACGCCGCGTGGGGATCGTTGTCAGAGTGAGGCGTAGCCTAGGGATTCGCCGCTGGCAGATACCCCCCCCCCCCCCCCGCTAGTTGTAGCAGGAAACAGCGTCGCGTGGACGTGTTTGGCGGTGTTTTATTGAGCGGTGTTTGGCTCAGCAAAGTACGGGGTTTGCAAGATAGAGAAGGGGCTCTGCCGGTAGTGTTGCGTGTAATAGAGGCTGTATCTTTTGCAAGTTGATGGGTGGAAGTTCCGCTAACGGAGATTCGCCCAGCGGAGATTTCGACACTCGGTAAGGGAGAAGTCCTGCTAGGGGGGTTTTGCTCAGTGGACTTCAACACTCGAAAAGTGATGAGAAGCTCCGCTAGCAGGGTTTCGCTCAGCGGACTTCGACACTAGGAAAGTGACAAGTGAGAAGTTCCGCTAGCGGGTCTACGCTCAGCGGACTTCCACACTTGGAAAGTGACAAGTGAGAAGTTCCGCTAGCGGGGTTTCGCTCAGCTGACTTCGACACTTGGAAGGTGACAAGTGAGAAGTTCCGCCAGCGGGGTTTCGCTCAGCTGACTTTGACACTTGGAAAGTGACAAGAAGTTCTGCTAGCAGGTTTGCACTTAGTGGACTTCGACACTTGGAAAGCGACAAGTGAGAAGTTCCGCCAGCGGGGTTTCGCTCAGCGGACTTCGACACTTGGAAAGTGACAATAAGTTCCGCTAGTGGGTTTGCGTTTAGCAGACTTCCACACTTGGAAAGTGACAAGTGAGAAGTTCCGCTAGCGGGGTTTCGCTCTGCGGACTTCGACACTTGGAAAGTGACAAGTGAGAAGTTCCGCTAGCGGGGTTTCGCTCAGCAGACTTCGACACTTGGAAAGTGACAAGTGAGAAGTTTCGCTAGCGAGGTTTCGCTCAGCAGACTTCCACACTTGGAAAGTGACAAGTGAGAAGTTCCGCTAGCGGGTTTGCGCTCAGCGGACTTCCACACTTGGAAAGTGATAAGGGAGAAGTGCCGCTAGCGGGTTTCCTCAGCGGATACCGCTGACGATTGGCGCCTTCTTCCCAAAAGTGGTGGCTTCCATTAGACACTTCGTCTGATGGTGGTTGACACGTGGCGAACCCCTAGAGGGTTAGCGTGCGGAGGCGTGTCTCCTCCGCCTAGCCGTCTCCTCCCCATTAATGTGAACTAATGATGGATCTCGTAACCGAGGCGACACCTCGGTTAATCCGGAGAGTTAGTGGAATCGTGGGACACGTGTACGGGTGGTATGTGATGTCGTTTTACAATGGACAGCGTAAAACTGTTTGACGTTGACAGAAAAGGGGGGGAAGTTAGCAAAGATTTGATACTTTGCTCAAAACCTTGAACTGTACTCGTCGTCTTCAAGCTCTGTGTGTCTGAGATTGGAGAAGAAGACTGAGGCGATATCGCTGAGTTACCATACCTGGAGAAACTACGATCTTCGGCCTCGAAGACAAGTGTTCACACTCACCAGAGACTCCATCGTTGAGGTTAGTACTCTGATTTTTATCCCTCTTTCATTGGATGTCTGTCATGGCGAGTTTTTGGGTTTTGGGTACTTCTGTGTGATATGTTATTTGTTGACGTACTGTGAGGGTGTGAGTGGGTTTGGGGATGGGTTGCTGTGTTTGACATGGGGTGATTTTGATGATGGTGGTGGTCGAATGGATGTGGTGTGGTGTGAGGTGTGCTGTTTGTCTTGCTCTAGTATTTTCTGGGTAACTGTTCTTGATGTTCTTGGGTACTAACTGATATAGGGATAGGTTAGATCTTGTGTGAGCTAACTGATTTGGGTTTTAGGGTTTTGGGATGGCCGACGTTATAGAGATTTCAAGCAGTGAGGATTCTGGATATGAAGTGTCAATCGGCGCGGCGGATAGAATTTTTATTGACTCGTTGCGTCCGTCTGCCCGTGCAGGAACCTCACTGCTAGAACGCTAGAGTTTGAGCCGCTACAAACCATATCCTGGGACGTAGCTATGGGTCGTGATCCTCGTCCAGAAAGTTCTAGGGTCGGGGAGGCCGCCACTGCCCAACAAATGCGCGATGAGCGGTTAGCAAGCAATAGTGCCGCCAGTGGCTCTGCTGACGTGGGAGATGTAGCGGGGGAGGATGCCGAGTCGGCGTGGGTCCTCCAGGACGGCATCCCAGTAGACGAGGCGGGAGGCAGGATGACTGTTGTTGCAGTCAACCGGCTGAAGCGGATGTGGGGTTTGCCGCCGTGCACGAGGCGATATTCCGCCAGGGAGTGACATTCCCGTTGGTGCCCAATCTTCAGATCTTGGTGTGCGAGTTTGGCATTGCCTTTGGGCAGGTCTGCCGCAACATGTGGCGGTTGATGCTGGCGCTGAACTGGTTGTGGCGGTTGTCCGGTTGCGAAGGACCAACCGTGGCGGAGGTACTACACTTCTACGAACTGGTGTATGTGAAGCGCCAGGGTTGCAGAGGGCAAGTAAACCTTAGTCATTCACAAGGAGCACCCAAGCTGATCGAGAACCTGAGGGATTCAATGTCGTATTGGCGGGGGACCTTCTGTGTTGCCACGACGGGGTGGGAATACCTGGCGGGGTCCAACGAGGGGGAGCCGACGTTTAGGATTAAGTCAGAGTTTCAGCCTATCCGAGGTTGTCTGTCGGTCTCCGCTGAACATGTCTGGCCTGGATTATTTATTTATTTATTATTATTATTTTTTTACAGCCTTGTACTCTGTACTGACAATGACCCTTTTTTTTTTTTTTGTGCAGCGGGGTTGCGGTACAACCTGACTCGTGAAGAAGAGTGCCACGTGGCACGCATCAGAGGTTGCTGGCGGAATCGCAACTTGCTGGACTTTCATCTCCTTACGGGCTGGGAGTTGTTGGTCGATCAACAACTGACTCGTGTCGTTCGTAAGCACTCTCCGCCATGCCTCACCTTTAAAGAGATTGTTCCATGCTGACCGTTTTGTTGTTTTTTTATACAAACTCCGCCGGGGAACAAAGCGAGCTGTGACGCCTTCGCGAAAGCCATAGACCGTGCTGAAACTTCCTGGGCTGGAGGCTCAGAAAACGGTGGTGAACCCGGAGACGCTGGCGCTAAGCCCGTCTGAGGTTCCAGTGGTACTATCCATGCCGCACCACTCCCATCTTGGCTGTGACGGGCTGCCTGCCGTTCAGGCGGGGACTGGCGCAGTAAGCGAGGCAGCGCCGCGGAAAGAGAGAGTTCTGGCCATACGGCAAGGGGTGCAGAAGAAAGCAGTGCGCCCAGCTGAGGGTGTCATTATAGCTGGGTTGGAGCCGCCGACGGGGGGTTCGAGGCCTGCCCTCGCTGGAAGTACGCGGGTGCTTCAGCGAAAACGCCGCCAACCAGACTCCAGCGGGGAAGAGGAGGATGTCGTGGAGACTACTGGGGCCCGCCAGCAGAAGAAAACAAAGCAGGGTCCGACCGAGGTTCCAGCGGACGTGGCGAGAGAGGCGGCCTCGAGCGAGCTAGACTCATTTTCCGCTTACGCCGAGTTCCTCAATGACGGTGAATGGGAGTTTCTCTATCACCTCTGCGAGCGGCTGGGGTTCAGCGGCCTGGAGGGAATTGTACGGTCGACCGCCGTTAACCAATCTCCCTTCAGCATGGCATTTGGGCACATTTCCGTCGGCCTGCACGAGATGTTTGTGGCGGCGTCGAAATAACCCCGGGTTGAGCGGGAGCTAAGGGAGGAGGTGGCAGGCCTCCAAAGGGAGTTAGGGGAGGCCCAGGGCGGGTTGGCGGACGTGGAGCGAAGCCTGACCAAGGCCGATTGTGATGCAGCGGATGCCCGCGGCAAGTTGGCCGTCGCCATTGAGCGGGACCTGGAGCGGAACGATCAATTCTCCAAATTGGAGCGAGATATGTCCCTGCTGCAAGACCGGTTGGCCGCGAAGGATAAGAAGGTTGAAATCCTTCAGCGGGAGTCCGCCGCTAGACAGGCCAAGGTTAAACGGCTAGAGGGTGAAGTCGATCGCCTGGAGGCTGAGGGGAGCCGCGCTGTGGCTGCCGCTGTTGAGTCATACAAGCAGTCGGCGGAGTACAAGAAGGCGCTGACCGAAGCAGCGAAGGCCGGTGCTCTGGCCAATGTGGAAATGCTGCAACAGAAGGGCGCCATTGACTGGGCGAAGGCGTCCATGCCTGTCGTGCCGCCAGCTAGGGAAGCTCCGTCGGCACAGGGTGATGGCCCCTCTCAGGTTGATGGTACCCGCTCGGGTAGCGGGGAAAGTGGCGCTTGTCCGGCGGATGACTCTCAGCGGACCCTTACCCAGTCGGAGGCGTCCCATGCCGGGTTTTTGGTGGGCCATACCAGGGCGGATGGTACCATAGAGACCCCCAGTCCTACAGCCCGCGGATCTGACCAGACAAGCCGCCAATAACAGCCGCCGAACGTTGAAGGTGGAAATGCCGAAGGCAGCCAAGCCAACCTTGCCAACCCCTGAAGATGGAAGTGCCCATTTTGTAGCCACTAAGGCGTATTTAACTGATGTAATGAACAGCCCTAAAGTTAATGAAATTTCAGAATTTGGTTTTTTTTTTGTTTTATGATGTCTGTTCCGCTAGAGTTTTGACAATTTTTCTTTTGGCCACGAATGAAACATTAAAGGAATTAAAATTGGTCCAAGTGCACAATGTAGCGGACGTGGTCCGCTGGCGTTGCCAGTTGCCCCCAGTGCTAGACTTGGTAACAATGGTTTGAATAATTCCTCGTTTCATTGATAGCCTACTGATCAGCGATGTTTTACAAAAGCGGGGTTGTACCCGTTGGGTAGCTTCCCTTAGCTAAATATTGAACAAAAATTTAGCTAAGTCAAGATGCTCTTGGGTAGCGGCATGACTATTTGTAGTAATACCGAAGGTGCTCGGTATTCCAAGGGTGGGTCGTAGTGACACCATCCTTGTCCATTAAGTAGAAGGTGCCTGGGCTAACGACTTCTACAATTTTGTATGGACCTTCCCAAGTTGGGCAGAGTTTTGTTGGTGGTGGTATGACTTCTTTCATTACCCAGTCCCTCAGTTGGAGGTTGCGGGCTCTGACCCTGGCGTTGTAGAAACGCGAGACCCGTTGCTTGTTCTGAAGGTTGTGCAAATGGGATGCGTCTCGCTTTTCCTCTACGAGATCCCTGTCAAGGTTGACGCCGTCGCTATTGGTGTTGGGGCAGTAGCCTTCGACCCTAGCGGTTGGTTGGGTTACCTCGATAGGCAGGATGGCCTCAGTTCCGAACATCATACAAAAGGGGGTTTCACCAGTGGCGGAAGTTGGGGTTGTTCTGATGGCCCATAGAACTTCCGGGAGCTTCTCCGCCCACAAACCCTTGGCCTTATCGAGCTTCTTCTGTAACAGCTTCTTGATTATCTTGTTTGCCGCTTCGACCTGGCCGTTGGTTTGGGGGTGAGCGACTGATGCAAAATGCATCTTGGTGCCCAGGTTGGCGGTGAAAGAGATGAGTTCCTTGTTATTGAACTGTGTGTCGTTGTCTGTGATGATTGTATGCGGGACACCGTAGCGACAATAGATGTTCTTCCAGAGGAAGTGAATTACCTTGGGGTAGTTATTGCCGTCAGGGGCTCCGCCTCTATCCATTTACTGTTGTAGTCGATGGAGACAATGATGTATTTGAACTGACCTTTGGCGGTTTGGAATTTTCCCATCAAGTCTAGGCCCGACGTTGAGTGAATCTAGGGACCGACGATAACCGACAGAGGTTCCGCCGGGGCATGTGGAAGATCAGCATATTGTTGGCATTTGTGACAAGATTTTGATATCCACCGGGCGTCATCACCAAGCGTAGGCCAAAAGTAGCCTTGTCGCATTGTGTGATTAGCCAAGGATCTGGCGCCTGAATGATTTCCGCATTCTCCGCCATGTATTGTTGCCAGCACTACCTTTCCCTCCTCTGGGGTTAGACAGCGGAGGTTGGGGTGAGTGAACCCCTGACGGTAAAGTTTGCCGCTCTACATGTTGTAGCGGGTTGCTCTCCGCTGGAGCTGTCGCGCTTTGACCTTGTCTTCTGGCAATGTCCCCTTGCGCTTGTACATAATAATTTCATCCATCCAGCTAGGATTAGCCTCAATGTTCAAGATCTCCGCCAGGGTTTTTGTGATACTTGGCTTGTCCAGACACTCTACCCTTGTGTCCGCTGGACTCTAGTGTGGCTGGGCGGTTGCTAGTCTTGCCAGTGAATCAGCCTTGGTGTTCCTTTCCCTGGGGATCTGTGTGATGGTGTGGAACTTGAATTTTTTTAGCAGTGTCTTGGCGTACCCTAAGTATGCCCCTAACTGCTGGTCCTTAGCCTGAAAACTGTCGTTGACCTTGTTAACGACCAATTAAGAGTCGCTGAAGATGTTGACACTGTCGGCCCCTGAATCAATGGCGAGGAGTAGGCCGGCAATGAGTGATTCATATTCCGCCATGTTGTTAGAAGCTTTGAAGTTGAATTTCAACGTGTACTCGACGCTGAGTCCCCCTGGTCCTGTTAAGATTATTCCGGTGCCGCTGGCCTTGGCCCTAGTGGAACCGTCCACGTGTAGGTTCCAGTCCGATTGTTGGGGAGCAGGCTCCTCGGCGGTCACTATTTCCGTTCCGGGCGGTACATCAATCTTGGATTTGGGCTGACGATTAGTGAGCTCAGCAATGAAGTCTGCCACCGCCTGGCCCTTCATGGCGGTTCTTGGTTTGTAATCGATGTCAAACTCGCTGAGCTCAATGGCCCACTTGCTGAGGCGCCCCGAATGGTCAAGGTTTTGCATTACTTGTCTCAGTGGTTGATTAGTTAGCACATGGATTGTGTAGGCTTGGAAGTAATGGCAGAGGTGTCTGGCGGCAGCAGTTAGTGCGAGAGCGAGCTGTTCCAAGGGTGGGTACCTAGTTTCCGCTCCATTCATGCCTCGGCCGACATAGAATACTAGAAGTTTGTCCTGGTTCTCCCGCAGGACGATGGCACAGCTTACCGCTGACTGCGATACTGCTAGGTATATGTATAGTGTCTCGCCTTGCACAGGAATGGAAAGTAGTGGAACTGCCACCAGGTACTCCTTCAGGCCCTAGAACGCCGCCTGGCACTCTGGGTTCCAATCGATGACTTTCTTGTGGGTTATTTTAAGGACTTTGAAAAATGGGGCGCACCTGTCGGTCAGTCTGGAGATGAATCGAGACAGGGCGGTTAGCTTGCCCTGGAGGCATTGGACGTGCACCTTCCATTCTAGGTCCTTCAAGTCGAGGATGGCTTGCACCTTGTCAGGGTTGGCCTCGATGCCCCGTTCACTGACAATATATCCCAGAAATTTGCTGGCGGTGACGCCAAAGAAACATTTTTCTGGGTTGAGGCGCATACCGTAGGCCAAGAGGATGGTTATTATGATTTTTAGGTTTGCCACATGTCCGCTGGCCTTTGTACTTTTGACCAACATGTCGTCTACGTAGACCTCGATTATCTTGCCCAGATGCTCCGCGAACATGGCGTTCATCAGTCGCTGATAAGTTGCCCCTGCGTTCTTCAAACCGAAAGGCATCACATTGTAACAATACAGGCCTTTGTCGGTGGTGAAGGTGGTGCACTCCTGGTCGTCGGGATGCATCCTGATCTGATTATAGCCGGAGAAAGCATCCATCATGCTGAGGAGCTCGTGTCCAGCGGTTGCATCGACCAGTTGATCGATGCGGGGTAGTGGGAAACTATCTTTTGGGCATGCCTTGTTAAGATTTTTGAAGTCGATGCACATCCTCCACCTGCCGCTAACCTTTTTTACCATAACCAGGTTAGAAATCCACTGGGGATAGATGACCTGGCGGATGAACCCAATGCCCTGCAGCTTGGCAACCTCTTCTCCTATAGCACGGTACTTCTCTTCGTCGAAGGATCTGCGCTTCTGCTTGATAGGGTAGAAGGATGGTTTGATGCTCAACTTGTGTGTGATGATTTCAGGGGAGATACCTGGCATGTCTGTATATGACCAGGCAAAGACCGTAGCGTTGTCACGTAGGAACTGAGTGAGCTCCACCGCCAGCTCTAGGTCTAATTGAGCGCCTATGCGGACTGTCCGCTCTGGGTGCTCGTCAGAGATGCTGACGACCCTTAATGATGTTTCCGGGTTGACCGGCTCCTTCCTTACGTACTTCTTTTCGTCATCCCTGGGATCCTCAAAAATATTTGGTGGAGATGCCTGCCAGCCTACTGCTAGGATCTCATGGCGGCGGGTTGATTGTGCTATAGTAGTTGAATAACACTCGCGTGCCAACTGTTGACTTCCCCTGACACAGCCTGTGCCGTTGGGTGTGGGGAACTTCATGAGCAGCATGTACCAGGCGATGATGCACTTAAGTTTGTTGAGCGCTGGCCGACCAATGATGGCGTTATATGAGCTGAAACAATCGACAATTATGAACTCCGTATGTATCTTCGCCATACATGGACTAGTGCCGATAACTGGCCGCATATAGTCAGAACCCAGCGGTTACGTGACGTCACCAGAGAAGCTGAGCAATGGTTCATGATCTTGGAGTAATTTTCTGTTCCGCTTAAGGTCGTTGTAACAACCACTGAATATAACGTTGACAGCGGATCCGCTATCAACTAGGATTCTTCCCACTGACATTTTGCCGAGAATGGCGTCGATCAAGAAAGGATCGTCATGGGGCAGATGTACTCCGCGTTCATCCTCCTCTGAGAAGGTAATAGGCTCCCAACCAGACTTTGGGAGTTTGGCGGATCTTTCGAAGCGGATGTTGCAAACTTCCTTTGGGTGATTAGCTCGCGCATAACGCTTTCTTGCCTTGTGGGACATGTTGGTGATTGGAGCACCCCCGTCAATGGTGTTGATGCGGCCCAAGGGTTCAATGTCAGCGATCACAGGTGGTAGTTGGCGCACCTTGAATTGCTCCATCTTGCCATCACGGTACAAGGTCTCAATGGCCGTTTTGAGAGCGTTGCAGCTGTTGGTATTGTGACCGCTGTCCTCGTGGTATTTGCACCACTTGCCAGTGTTTCTTAGCTTTCCTGTTTTTGGGTATCTTCCCGGGGGCGGCGGTGGGATCTGATCCTTGCACTGATTGTATATTTCTTCATACGAGGCCGTGAGGACTGTAAATACTACATACCGCTGGGAAGACTCCGTATGTTTGTTGCGGTTGTCCCCATAGGATGGGCAGTTTCCCTTGTAGTGCTGGTCCTTCTGCCGCTTGTTCTGGTACTGGCCCTGCTGCCACTCCCTCTTTTTGTCAGTTGGCGGTGTGTTGGAGGTTTTGTTAGCGGTCCCCTGCTGACTGGAGGAAGGTTGTGTCGACTTTGCTAGTGTTGCTGGTGGCGATGGGGTTTCTCCATATGTGATGAATTCTGCTTGGGCATGAATGACCGCCTCACTCATGAGGTGGTCGTATACCGCATTTGGATGATTGTAGTTGAGGTGATAGAGGAATGGCCCTTTGAGGAGTCCCTGCTTAAAAGCCGCCGAAGCCATTGTTTTATCAAGATCACGGCATTGAGATGCTGCCGCCCGCCACCTTGAGACTAATGCCTTCAGTGTTTCCTCCGTACCCTGCTTGACATTGAACAGTTGGCTTGTATTGTGGTGCCCGGCGGACAGTAGGATGAACGGAGAAAGGAAAGCGTGTGACAATGCCTGGAATGAGTCGATGGATCCCGGCGAGCATTCGAAGAACCAATTCATTGCCTCATTGTCCAGCGTTTCGCTGAACAAGTGGCACAGGGTGGCGTCGTCGAATCCCTTGTTGTTGGTGACCTTCTTGAAGGTGTCCATATGGACGAAGGGGTCAGTCTTACCGCTGTAATGTGACATTTTTGGAGTCTTTGCGTATGCCAGTCTGACAGCCTGCAGAATCGCAGCAGTAAATGGTCCTGGCCTGGACGCAAAAAGTGGATTTGAAATTGGCGCTGGGATTCCTGACTCCGCTCGGATTAATCTTTGCTCCAACTGCTGCATCCTTTCCAGTATCTGAACTGTTGCATCGCCGGCGGGACCTAGCCTGGTATCCCGCTGAACTGATCCCCGCTTGGGAGCAGGTGGGTTTCCCTCGGTTCTTGCCCTAGGTCTCGAGCGGTGGGTGTGCAGTGATGACTCTGCCTCATGTTCCAACATTAGCTGGGGCACAGTGGGCGGCCCGATTCCCGCTAGCTCTGGTAGGCGCAGCGGGACCTGCATATGCACGACTGGTGCTGGTACCAATGCGTCGGTACTAGGTCTGCTATGCCTGGTGCTCCATGACTGCTCGCTTCGTGCCGGGATGGCGGTTGCCTCCAGCGTTCTCTTTAGCTCGTCAAAGAGTGACACAAGCGTGGCCACTTGCTTTTGGGCCTCGGCCTTTTCTTTGCGTTCTTGTTCACGCTCTCTGTTTGCTTTGTGAAGATCCGCCAGTGCCAGCTCATATAGAGAGGCAAGGTCTTGGCCTGCCGGCGGCTGCTACTTGGGTTTGTCTCACCGTTGGGGTTTACCGGGGTGGTAAATAACACGCGGTTGATGCCTACTGCTGGGTTGGTGGGTTGGGGAACGGAGGACTGATCTGCCTGCTCTTCGGCGTTTCCCTCTCTACCGTTAGTCATGGTGATTGTGGCGGGATGATCTTTTGTTCAAGATTTCCCACAGACGGGGCCAATGTTAATGCCGAAGTCTGGCGGTAGCCGATTCTTCGTTTAACGCGGGTCCGGTGGGCGGACCGCTACTCCAAGGATTTGATGACTTCCGCTTGCTGCAACACAAGAGACAGGGCGTCAGAGGGAGACCGCGTTGGGTGGTCTTCACTTCTCGGATGCCTAAGTCAGTCACTGTATATGGGCAGCATAACAATAAATGAGTAGTAAATGCGTAATTAATGAGGAGAGAGGAGAGAACCTTTTATAGGTGAGGAGAAGGTTGATCTTCTTCTTGTTTTCGATGTGGGACTGATGTGCTTCGATTCCCAGCGTCTGGAGCTTCTGATACTATCTTGACGCGGCGCGTCAGCGGTGATCTGGGGGGGAGTCGGTACCTCTGGCGGTACAATGAGCGTGGCTCATTATAGCTAATTATGCTCGTTCTGGCACATGTAGGTACACTTTTAAAACTACTCTTATGGTACCTGAACTAAAGCGCCGTTTCCTTCCATCCATTCTACCGTTAAGTTTGCTTATGTGGTGCCAATGTGTCCATATTGCCGTTAGAGAAAAATCCTTATATGGTACCTGGACTATCGTCTATTACATTTTTTGGTACCTTGACTTTTAAAACTACCGTAATGGTACCTGAACTAAAGCACAATTTCTCTATTTTTCAAAAATGATATATTTTCTCCTATATCCCTGATATATCCCTGACATTTTGGATATCTCACTTTTTTCAAAGTTCCAATAGATATGTAGATATAGATATTTTAATCCTTGGTTGTGAAATATCAATTATATTTCAGCTACATGAAACTATTTTTGAATTTTTTTAATAAGGAATACATTCATCTCAAAAAAAAAAAAGGACGTAGAAAAATGGCAGTATAGAATTGATTGTCTTCCCCTATCAATTAGAACATAGCAAGGTCAGATTTTTAAGCTTACTGAAATTTAGAGAGAAAATGTATGTATTTTGGCGGATGCCATATTTTCTCCTATATCCCTTATATATCCCCGACATTTCTGATATCTCCTTTTTTTCAATGTTCCGATAGATATGTAGATACAGATATTTTAATCTTTAGTTGTGAATTATCAATTAGATTTCATGTCACGCCCCGAATTTCGAATAAAGAAATTCAAATCCGAAACGCGATAACCTAACAAGCACAAGAAAACACATAGAAAATTCTTCATTTAAATTTAGCAATAAAATAAACCGAGTTCACCAACATCAAATACGGACTCGTTCTTTAGAGTCACATATTAATGTACAAAGAGTTTGCAAATTAAACTAATTGACAATTCAATAAGTAACCACACTCACTATACAGCGGAAGAATAAAACTAACGTACACTTCAACATCCAAGCGACAATAGCAACCAACCCTCAGCTTTGATGACTGTTACTCCGACCTGCACAATAAACCCTACATCATGAAATAGTGCACCGGGTTGAAACGACAAACCCGGTAAGCTTTTGCTAGCTCATGTGAGTAAACTTAAATAACCACAAAAACATCTTTCCAACTCAAGAACAATAAATCAACACAATGATTAATTCTAACAACAAATCCTTTTCTTTTTTCTTGTTAAGGAACACACATGTCACACCCGTGACAAATCAAATCATACTAAGTGAAAACCGATAATCCCTGCATAGAATTAGTTCAGGAGATCACCCACTCGCTATAAAGCCAAGAAATCACCCTTTTAATTCCATTTAAAATTACTCAACTCAAGAGTAATTACAGTAACCAAAATCAACCCCTCAATTCATTCGAACTCAAAGTTCCACATGGACAACAAAAGAAAGAACACTCGAAACTCTCTTTTGTAAAACATGTACTCAAGAGCACGATAACACAAAGTTATCCCCCAAGCGGTACAATGTACTCAAGAGCACGATAAATCAAATTTATCCCCCAAGCAGTACATTGGCAGACAGACTAGTGCTCTAACTGTATTGTAACCTGTCACCTCAGCCAAGGTTCAAGTATACAATTTAATTGCCTCAATCACCAATGTGACAAAAGGTCCTTAGACCGAAACATTCAAAAAGTCCACCTGACTAGAAATGTCACAATCAACTCAAAATACTCTTTTAATGCAATTTCATCAATCACTCACATGATGAATCGTACACCATTACACTCAACTCAAAATACTCTTCAACACAATAGAATCAACACTTACATGATATATTGTATTCCCGTAAAGAGTAAATACTCGAAATAATAAATCAATCAACTCTCAATCATTACATCACCAATGTCACACCATCCAATATATATATTCCACGTAAATATATATATATATATATATATATACGCACACACACGTAGTCATTTACGCATGAATGACCACTAATACCAACTATAGTTCATAAGTAATAAAACCAAGAAATTCATTTAATACTTAAATTCATTTTTTTACATGTGAGCCGTAGCCCTATGAACCGTAGTTGATCAAGTTCATATTATTTATAACAAATATTTATTTTCGAAAACTATTTACATTTATCAAACAATTTCGACTATTAAATAACTCGGTTCGTAAATGAACCAGTGAGATTTACTCACCTCTAAATTCAGCTGCGTCTTCGTAACAGCTCAAAAATAACGATTCACAAATCATTCGCCAATCAAATCTGTCAATTACCTAAACAAATACAACCTTAACTCAGCAACTTATTCAATAACACACTTAAACGATGATCCAATGATTGGATCGTCATCTGTGACCACATAAGGTCATCGGAACAGTTCTACAATCAACATATCAGAATTACAAGTCGATCGGACCGTTTGATCCACACGGATCGGAACCGAAACAATCGAAAACCGGAAAATTCACAACTTAATCATACGATATCTAAAATTAACTAATCATATGTCAAAATGATTGTAACGACATCCAGGACACAAAAAGGGACAGAAACTGTCCTTGGGGTGGCCGAAGCTGGCCGAAAACACCACCACAGTGGCGGCGCCACCGCCCACCCAATGTCAAAATTTGACTTAACTTCCAACACAAAAGATCTTCATCTCAACTCTAATTACAACTTTCACAACTACATCAAAGTCAAATTATAAGCCAATTGATCGAATTTTACCTAAGAAAAAATCAGACCGATTGAAACCCTAGATCTTCCGAGCTTTGATTCGTTCTCCACACGTGAAATCGTTCCAAGCTACCTTGGGAAAATCCTTCCCCAGCCTCTGGGCAACAAAACGCCTCAAGAAATTCCACATATGGTGGCCGAAATCTTCAACTCCAACCAAGGCGATTTGCAGCTCGGCCGCCCGACTTCTCGACCTTGCAGCGTCCTCCACGGCTCGTATCTCTCTTAGATGTCTTCTGTAAACTTGTAGGCAAGGTCAAGGAGAGCAAAACACTACTACAAAATATGCATCACACAACACCTATCAGACAAGAGATTAAAAATTGACTGTCGTCTGATAACGTGAATTCCATCCTACAACGCTATTAATGAAGTTCTGTTGTGGGAATACTACTAAATTAAGAACTTTTTCTTCAGAGTTCTATCACACAATACAATTATGCATGTTCCGTTATCTGAATGATACAAAATTTAGCGGCATATGTCCCGCCATCACTGAGCTCAAAATGCCCACCCACCAATTTAATCACACAACACAATTATGCATGTTCTGTTGTGTGAATATTGCAAGATACAACAGTATTGCTATTTCTGTTGTATGATTAGAGCTGGGCGCCAAATTTTGCTCCAAATTTCGACTAGGCACCAATGTTGTAAAAAGTTGGCACCTTCTACTAGGTATATCAAGTGAATGATATAACAAATGGTACAACAGAATGTAGACATTCTGTTGTGTGAAGGCTCAAATCTATTTGAATTGCTCCCTCCAAACCGAGCTAGCTAGGCAGCCAAATTTCCCTCTCTACTTTGACATTATATACTCTTGTACGACAGTTGTTTCATTATCTGTTGTGTGATGAACTTAATTCTTCTATGACAAATTTATTCTCACCAGCCAAGCAAAGCAAAATCTATGACATTATCTGTTACCAAACCAAGCAAATATTCTCACCAGCCAAACCTACCGAGCAAACTGTCGAGAGAAAGAAAAAAAGAACCCGGCCACTATCGGAACTCTCACTCTCAATCACTCTTTCCCCTCTCGATCACTATCACTCTATCACTCTATCACTCTCAATCACTCTCAATCACTCTTTCCCCTGTCGTTTTGTATATGTTTCGGAAACCCTAAAAATCGACTCTGCCTCTCTCCCAGTCCCTCATCTCTCCCAGTCCCTAACTCTATCGACTCCGCCTCTCTCCCAGTCCCTAACTCTATCGACTCCTCTCTATCTCATTCCGCCTCCCAGTCCGGCAGTCCTTTACTCTGTCCCGATCGCAATTCAACCTCAGCCCGACAGCCGGCCCTGACCCCGATCGCGATTCGATCGCTCTCTGTGCTTCCTGCATCGCTTCTTCCTGCATCGCTGATCGATCTCCAGGTTTGATCTCCACCTTGGGCTTCCATTTCTGCTTGTATTATTTGATGGTTGAGTTTTGGGAAGGATAATCTCTAATTTGATCAATTCTCTAACTTAGGTGTTAGTATTTTTTGAGGTTCTTTTTAGCTGCTTCATATTGTTTTCCATTTCTGGGTTTTTTATTTTGTGTTATTATAACAGTTTGCTTACGTCTACCAAAGAATAAAGGTGTGTTGTTCTTACGAAGATCTTTGATGTGCTTTTAGTGGTGAATGATATTGATTATCTATCGTGAAGACTATTAGTTATTGCTTTCATTATATGGATTTAAATTTGGTATTGAAAGTTATAATCTTTGAAAGGTACCGGTATTGAATATGCTTTGTTGGATTAGGCACTGAATTTATGCTGTAGACTTATTTGGACTGGAATAAGCCCAAGGCTTGATTAGTAAAGCTAATTGTTTGTGCTTGGCAATTTGATTCACGGTTAGTTTTATATCTATTTCAATTTCAATTTCTTTGAAAAAGAGGTATTATAGGTTGATTTGGGTTTCAATTTCAGTCTCAATTCCAGTTTTGCATCTATTATAGGTTGA